>CAEGAE010023836.1:0-38173 GCA_903067095.1 Girardinus metallicus | reverse complement strand
ACAAACGCTATAAATGGCTGTGCAAGGTGAGAGTTCCTCTATTAAACTGACTGAAGATGAATACAGAAAGCTGGAGTATAGACATTTTTTATAATATTCTGCTCACAAATAGATAGGCTATTTGTGAGCCTGCCTCTTTATTATTACATTGAATTAATTTCAGATTTTTGTATAACTTTTCTTCAAGTTAACAAAGTGAGCTATTATTGTTACAGGTTAATTTTCTAAACTACAGAAAAGTAACTGTTAGAGAAGCTCAAATGTAAAAAATTGGACTGATGTTGATATGCGATAGTAACACTGCTGTTATGTTAGATTTACCAATGTTTTATTTAATTTTTTTTTTTATCCGATTACCCGATTAATCGTAAGAATAATCGATAGATTACTCGATTACTAAAATATTCGTTTGCAACAACCCTAGAATAAACTCCCGGTAGAAAGCTTATTGCCTGTGGACACCTGAGCTTATTGGACATGTGAGGAGTACCGACCACAGGGGAGCCTGGGGGATCGTTGCTGCCGTGCATGACATTTGATTTGGTCTGCACAATGAAAATGTCAATACCGTCGTCTGTGAGTGAATTGCCTTGTAGTCCAGGTTGTGGCTTTGCATGTTTGTTGTTTCGTTCATCAGAATGTATTTGTGACCTATTCATCATCATTTGTTGGGGAAGTGTAGGCCGGTAATCTTGTCAGAGCTGATTTCATCTCAGTCCAAGGCTGTTGTTTTTGGTAAATCTCAGATCACGCTTCCTTTAATGTCCTCATGCCAAAAAATAGATGTACTGTTGACACTTCTGTTGCTGTGATGCACACTGAAGCTTCCTAATGTGTATAAAGTTGCAAGTTGCATTGTTTAAATGAACTAGTTTCTAGTTCTGAGAACCTGTGTGCAGGGATGTTAGTCAGCAGCCATGGCATGTTTACTGGGCAGATCTATCCTCGAGTTTTGCTGCATGATCCAGTGCTGCTCTTCCAGGGTGTGTGTGTGTGTTTCCACTAGATTTCTGGCGTTCTTCACATGGAATGGGCCACATGTTGGGGCTTGCAGTGTTTTTGTAACCAGGCTGTTGTGCAGCTCTGCTCTGCGGAATGCCTACTTTCCCAGGAGAGTGTGTCCCAGGCGTTGCCATGAGATAGACACTGACCTTCGGCATTTTTCACACCGACTTCTAAGCAGGACTTCATCAATTAGGGAAGCTAGGACGTGTTCTCAAATGTGCGGTATCAGTATCCTGTGAACTTATCCACATTTGGTCACATTGCAGCAACACACATGAATGTACTGTGCTGGTATTGCATGTGAAAGACCTAAACAAAGCAGTGCATTGTTGTGAAGCGGAAAGAAAATGATACATGGTTTTTAAATGTTGTGTGAAATCCATTTGCATTCAGCCCTCTTGAGTCGTTGCAGAATGGTCTTTAGCTGCAACGGCAGCTGCAAGTCTTTTGGGTTGTGTTTATACCAAAGCTGCACATGTAGAGACTGAGAAATGTGTCTGTTCTGTGCAGAATAGCTCAAACTCAGTCATATTGAAGGGAGGATTTCTGTGAATATTTATTGTCGAGTCTTTTCTAAAGATTCACAAATGAATTTAGGTTTCATCTGCCTCCCAAGATTGTCCTGTATTTAGCTCCATTCATCATCCCCACAGCATGATGCTGCAGTGTTAGCGTTTCACCACACGTAACATCTTTCATGTACAGCAAAAAGGTTCAGTTTGGTCAAGACTTCCAGGTCTTGGTGCGTTTGTCGCTCTGTTTACTGACATTAAGCTACACGTGGGTGAGCTGTCTTCACTAAGTGGATGCACAGGATTTTATTCATGTCTATCCAAAGTTATTTTCCTTCCACTTATCTATCAGGCATTTCTTTCTGTTAGTCTCTTACAAAAAGAATCCCAGTAAAGTATACTTGTAACAAAAAACAATGAAAAATTATTTTGTAAAACCCCATATCTACTTCATTTTCTGTTATATAATCCTGTATTTTGGATGTTTTTTGCTAAGATTTTCTTTTTCCACTTGCACTTTCTGGCCCGGATTGTCCTAACTCGGACAGCTGCTGCTGTTACACCGGAGGTGAGACGAGTCCCTGGCAGGGAGAGCGGCTGCCCACTGAGGAGAAATTAACAGAGGAATGCATGGAGTCCTGGACAGACACTCCAAGAGCTTAGCCAGATGAGAACTTTCCTCTTCATTCACAGCCGTGTTCTTTGTCCTACTGACAAGCCACAGGATGGTGCTTTTAATATTCATATCAGGCCCAGAAAACCATTCTGAGACTTTTGTATACTTTCTAGTTTAAGGGAAAGGAAAATTGACCTGGTAGTTGATCAGAACCGGACCACCTATTCAGAGGAGCGTAGCTATTTATCTGGGAGAGGGAATCTTTGAGTGAAAAAGGAACAGCTTTAGAGATTTTATAACAGAGCTGTTAAATAATTTGTTCTATCCAGTTTCTTTTGACATTCTGCTTTAAAAAAACTGACTATATTGAGGAGTGGTTCACATTTTTAGGGCTTTGGGCACACCTCCAGAGCATCCTATTCCATCCGCAGTTTCCTGCTCACACCAGGAAGAGCCGCTCACAGCATATCGATTTTGGCAGATACTAATTTATCTATGTATTTTTATGTGCGAAAAGTCACTAAATACAGTGGTAAAGCCATTAATTAGCAACAATGGGGGGACTTTTGTTAACTGCACAGATGAGACCTGGTGAGCGGGTTAGTCAGTCAGCCCTCTATCATGGTAAAACAAAAGGGGACAGTAACTGATTTTCAGGCCTTTGTGGAGGTAGATGAGATCAGTTTCACATGTAAATATCAGCTGATTACCGATCACCTGAAAACTAGTAAATCGGGCGATTTATTGGTACCTCAGGTATGTGTGCACCTGTGTGTTTGTAGATATTATGCATACAAGCACATCAGATATATGCAGAGACAATCAAGCATGGAGCAGCTAAGAAATAGTAATATCTCTATACTTGTATGTGTAGACGTTAATTAGTTAATCCTCTTTCCCCCTTTTGTAGATCAAGTCATTTCCACCACACTCAGGCAAGCAAACAGACTGTGTGTGTTGTTTGTTTACGATATCACAACCAATTACATTAAAACAACTTAAACCAGAAAGAAAAAAAAAAACCTCACAAATAAGGGTGCACACTTACTTCAGTGTGCACCCTAAAATGTTTTATTTATGGGGTAAATTTCTCCCTGATTTGGATCCTTCAGTGAAAACAATGCAAGTTAAAGAATAACCCTGGAAAACCTCCCTGCTTCCTGGAAAAACTTTCCTGCAATGGAACCTTAAGTGTTGACAAGGCAGTTTGTACCATTTGCATTCCAGGAAAAGCTCCATCAGATCATCTCCTGCTGTCTGGGCAGATGCACCCACAGTGGTCACAGCACATCATTTGTTGACCTCTGAACTGAAACAGACATTAGTAGGAGGGAGCAGTGCTGGGAAATGTAACACCACAATGTTGGCATTCCAAGAGCATCTGAGTTTGGGGTACTCTCCACTGAGTGTTGTGTTTGTTTAGTCACAGAAGCCATGCAGAATGGCGTCTAGCAATGATGGATTCCACAGATGTGTGTGTTTTTTTTTTTTTTTTTTTTTTTTTTTGTGTGTGTGATAAATACAGTGTCCTCTTAATTCAGTCTCAAGCCCTCTTCATGGTGGTGGTCTAAAAATAGCCTTCATCCAAGTGGGTCAGAGTTTGGGAGATTAGTTAGTAGTGGAGAGGAAGCTCCTTTGAAGTTTAATGGAAGAGAAGAAAATAATCTCGAAGTGCCTCGAAGGGTTGTTGGTTTAAAAAAAAAAAACGGGGGGCTTCGGCAAAAGTTTAATCTTGGCACTTAAACAGTTTTGTCAGTTCTGTAGCTTTCAGCTGTTTTATATTTCTAGCTTTCTATGGTTCCTGTTTTACAGTTGAAAGCTAAGGGAAGTATTGCAGAACATGCCTTATTCTGACTGTTGAGTAGATTTTCCTAATCTTTTATGCATTAGATAACAAAAGCAAAAGGTAACGCAACAATCCGCAGTGAGAAGTGTCTTGCAGCTCTTTTCCGACCTGCGCACGTCAACATGCGTCTTCTGACTGTTTACATCCAGCAGCTTAGATGTTTTCTCATCCATCTGGCGTCTATGTCTTTCCCACCCTGCTTCTCTCAGCAGTCTTCTTGCCCGCCTGCTGAGTCGAGGCCAACCTCTGCTCTACCTTCAGACTTTGAACATGTTACACATGGAGCTGTCCATCCAGAAAGCAAATGTTACATGTTTTTCTTATTATAGCCCTGCTTTTGCTTTGCTGTTGACCAGGTGGGGGGTGGGCGGTGGGGGGGAGGAATAACCCTTGCTTTAATTTCAACATTAAAGGGCACATTTAGCCTGTGGAGGATCAGTTTCATAGCCACAAAAATGGCTTTTTAGAAGGCTTCTGTAAAGATTGATTTTGCTGATGAATATGTTAAACTAGCTGAGCTTTTAACAAAAATAGTCAAGCTATGCAGACTGCATCACACAGAAGTTCTGGTTTTAAAACAGAGTTGTCAACATAACTAAAAAAAAAAAAAAAAAGCTGCTGATTCACCTCAACTCGCAATAATTGAGCTGAAAAGAAAGGTTTGACAGAAAAGAGGGTTTCTGTCAAAACAAAGATGAGATTCCCTGTTGAAGCTGGTCTAAATTGCTTTGAAGCAGCTAAGATAACCGTAGAATTGCTGAAGGACAGTGTTTTCATATCCTTTCATTGTATTTTAGTCCTTGTTGGCTGTTTTCTTCTTTCCTTCCTTGTAATCCATTTTTATGAGTTTTCTCCAGCTTTTTTCATTCTGGAAATCATGTTGATTCTGTTAAATACTGTTAGACTGCTCTGCTGCGTGCCGTTTCTAAAGCATATGCAGTTCTTTCACACCTCCTGCTGCAAAACAGATGCCCTGTGAAATACTCATTGTGAAGTTATGAGTTGTGAGGACTAAATCAGGATTTGAACTGAGTCGCTGATGCTTATTTTTATTTATTTTTGCCCTTTTTAACCAATGGAACAGATTTGGTTAGTAGTGGAGCTTTTAGCTTCCCACAGCAGGCCGGTTGGTTAAAATTCATCATCAAAATCACCCAGGAGATTTTGCCAAATTGACCAGTAGGTGTAAAGTAGATTCAGTGCTAGCTGAATCTGTCACTCAAGCATTTTGATGATTCATGTCACCTTGTGGAGATTTTCTACCTTGTCAAAAAGTTGCTTTATAATTTTACAGCCCAAAAGAAAAACAGAAAGAGCTAATACATAATGTTCAACTACATTCTAGGAATGACCCCTTATTAAAACTGCATGGAACTGTTTTGCATATTGTTAATCTCTTAGCAGTTTAAAATCAGTTCTACTGGTTAGGACTTAAAATTAAGCCATTATTAAATACACTTACCTAATTAACAGTAATAGAATGTGAAAACTAAAATATCTTGAAGATTATATTCTCCAAGACTTAACTTGAAACTCCCCACAAACTTTGTAGTTTGTGATTTCAGTAGAAATGCACCCATCAAGCTTTTCTTGGTACACATATTTTTTTAAAATGGCTACATAACACATAAAAAGAGAAAAAAATGTGCTTGAAGTTCAGTGATGGAGGTAGTAACTTTGAAATCAACAGGCGGTGAAGAGATTATAAGATTATCTCTATTTATGCATCAAAACACATGCCCCTTTATCTGATTTTTACTAAAGTCACAGCAAAGTACATCAAAGAACAGCTGTTTACGTGTATTTACAGTGTGGGTTCCCGGTTTGACTCATTTTATAAACAGAAAAAAGAAAATAACTTTTTCAGGGCTGTACCTGTTGATACCAGTCAGAGTGGATCAAGTGAAAATTGTCCAACTCAGACAAATTTAAAAAGTTCCGTTTTTTTTTGTTGTTGTCATTTTTACTATTCCCTATCAATTAAAACAGAGCAAAGTTAGGAATGCTTAAATTGACTTATTTACCTAATTTACCTAAAACCTTTACAATGTTTTTATCAGTCCTAGTAACAGACACATATGACTGTCGTCCTGCTTTATGGTAATAATTAAGAGCTCTCCCAGTTTCTCACAGAGAGATGCCTGATCATTAAACACATGATGAGAATAATCTCATTACAAGCACTTTTTTGGTATATGTGCAGTGCAGGCTGTCATAAATTTAAATTGTAAAATACAATCATGGGTCTTTAGTTTGTGAAAAAAATATGGTCTTTATTGCACTGATCAGATTTTTTGTTGTTGCTGTTAGTCAAATTTCACTTCTTCATTTCTCTGACTTCTGGTCAATTTTCCTGTTTAAACATGTTCATAACTCTCACCTGTGATCCAGATATGTGTTTTGGTCTGTAGTGTGTTGCTCTTTGCTGCAGTATTTTGTCCTGCACTCATCAGAAATGGAGACTTGCAGCAGGTGCTTCAGTCTGAGCTGAGATGAAGATGCTCAGGTTGACTGCTTGGCAGCGGGGCATCTGGTTCCAGCAGCTGCCAGCACTATGCATAATTAAGCAAATTTCCCCAACGGTGGCTGACATGAGCCAGTCTCTGCTGGGCTCGCTGCCCCAGGGCGGACCGGTTCCTGGCAGTGTGGTCACACTGCTAATAGACTGACGGATAAAGCTGTTTATGACGTGGGGTCCGCGCTCACCTGGGTTCTTCTGTGCTTTTTAAGGGACTGCTGAATGGATTTAGCCTTTCTTCTTTCCTAGGATTCCAATTAGTTGTTTGTTTTAGCTTTCGGCTGATGTGTATTTTTTTATTTTTTTTTGCATCATTAATTAGCTGAATGAATTTCCTCTTTATTTTCTGTTTACTTTTTCATCTAAGCAAACTCAATAAATATGCATGACCGACTGGTTATGTATGACCTACATTTATGTATTGAAGCACAAATGAACATACTGCATTTTTAAGTTTGGTGTTACTTAAATATTGAACCCAGCTCACAAACACCAGTATCATTTCTGAATGTTGTTAATTTGTAGCCTTTGTAGCTAATATATAAACTGAAATAGGTAGAACATCCAGAATATCTCAATAAATTGAAATGTCAGTGGTTAAATTCAGATATAGATTCAATATGCACAGATTCAAGTGTTTAATTTGGTTAAGGTTGGTGATTGTGGCCTACAGTAAATAAAAATAAAATTAGTTTTATATAGCATTTTTATAGTACAAAGGACAAAAGATTAAAAAAATAAGATTTTTAATGCAGAAATGTTATGATATGACCTACACAGTCATAGACAAGTTTGCTGACTTGACAGTTGTCTACTAAACGCCCATTGACTGCCTCCATAAGGAAGTTAAGCCATGGAAACCATTTTTTAAGAAGCTGACCCTTCAGATTTCTATTTCTGGTTCCCTCCAGACAACTTTTCATGGAAAGTTATCTGGAGGGAAAAAAGCACCATGGATGGCAAAGGTTGTTCAGTTGATCTAATGCAATATCCTATTTTTTCCCTAATTAAATAACATTTTATTAATTATTGAAAATTAATTGATAAAGTAGCACTCTCTGTGTAGCAAAGCTATGGTATATATTTTAGTTTTTGAAGAGAATTATTAAAGTAAATATGTTTTTCATTCATATTTTTTTTACTATGTACACCTGTATTGACTGTATCATATTGATTTACTTGAACAGGGAATGTAATTTGAACTCGGACTCAAGCAGTTGAAATATTAAATTGACATTAATTAATTATATTCCAATTAATTGAGGTGCGCTTATGTGTTTTTTTTTTTTTTTTTATTCGTCCAGCCACAGCGATCAGGATTTGTAAAACTCCCATTTTAACCCCCATGAATGTCTTGCAAACTCCAGCTTCATCCCACTGATATCCCCACAGGCAAATTAAGGATTAGCTCAGCTTTTCAAACAGGAATTCCTCAGCCAGTTCCCATGAATGTGCCCCCCGCCTTCCTCTCGAACCAAATCAACTCTGTTTTGCCCATTACCTCCGCTGTGGGCCTAAGCTCCATCTCTCGGTGAGGTTGGTTTTGAGCCGTAGTAAGAGGATGAAGTGGATTGTGGAGCACCAGTCTGACTCATGCCCTTGAGTGCCATGCTGCCAAAATGCTCGAAGGACGAAACACTTATGCAGCTTTTAAAGCTGCTGCTGCTGGCAGATGTCTTAATAGCAAGCAGGAAGACTTTGACTGTAAGGAAATGTAATGAAATGTTCACTTGCTCTGTTTGGCAGCAGTTCAGATGGGATTAATGAACAGCCATGGTCCTGATTAGAAATGTGATATGTTGCTAGCATCATAACATGCCTCGTGATGTGCTGTGCTCCTTTTTGGTCATGAGGCAGATGTAACTCAATGTTTCTAACATTGAGTAAACTTTCTTTTTAAAAGTCCCTTTTTTTAAGCTTTGATGAGGATGACCAATTAGCAAATGCATCATAAATATTTGACCTGGATGATCTTTGCCCATTGCTGAGTGTTTGTTTTTAAGCAGTTTTGCAATTTGTTCGATGTTACACCTCCCACAATAGAAGAGGAAGCTTATTTTAGCCTAGAAAGCCGATCAAAAGTCTAAACTTGAGTCTACCAAATATTAAACAAAATAATGGATGAAAAGATTTGGGGTTATAATAGTTTTCGCGGTATACTTTTTAAGCTTTTTACCATATTAAAAACTGAAACGACACAAGTAGTTTCCCATAAATCTAGCAACTCAGTAAGTTGACTCTCACCTGCATGTTTCCGCTCCAGAGTTATGTGGTTTATCTGTTTAACTTGAATTTCTTAAACTAACCGGACTGTAGCTCAAGGATTTTTCTTATATATTCTGCAGAACATTTGAAACAATAATACAAGGCTTTTTGCTTAAAGATCTTGTACAAGTGTCATAAATATAGCTGAAACACGACTTCCTTCAACTTTTCAGACCCTAAGCACATAAACCATGCTCTGAACTAAGTAAGATATGCATGTTATATGCAGGTTTTGTAAATTCAGAAATTAGTTTAGTAAAGCTTTGGTCAAAGGGTAAACCTGAAGACATACTGTATGTGTTCAAAGGGAAACACACATAATAGAAAAAAATACTAGTAACCATAATGACACACCTCACTCAGTGTTTATGTAGCAAATAATTTTCTGTTGATCTCATTGCTCCCACCCTATGTCTGACGTATTTCATATTCTCCCTTTATGGATGCTTCTTAGTTCCTGTTCATGGTAATTTTCATTTGTGGGGGATTTTACTCCAAGTAGTTACATAACTCTTCTATGTAGGACAGCTACTGGAGGTCTGTTTGTCTCCTGTTTTCCCTTCCGATGAGATCCATACCCACATTTAAGGCAGGACTGTTGTCCTCCCTGCAACGACTTTGACAGCCAGAAATCCAGATGTTATGAAGACTGTGTGCATCAGTGCCTTGAGTACTCCCATAGAAACCTCTGTTGCACATTTAACAGAGGTTTCTCGGTCTCCAGCATTTCCTATCACCACATTTTCCCAGTTGAGTGTTTCCTCTGAGCAGTGCTTTTGATGTCCCATGACTTTCTGAGACGTTACCCAGAAGGCCTGCTCTAACAAATAAACAGCTTATGTTTTGGATGGCGGAGCTGAGCTTCCCCCGTGTGTCTGCGCTCTTCTCAGACCCATTGTTCTGCAGGCTACAGAGCCCTACACAAGACACTTATTTAATGAGACGGCTCTGACTGTGTAATTGCAGGCTGCTTTGCTGAGCTATTGTGGGAGATGTATTTTAAGGGGGCAAAATGGCCATTACTGCGACAGAAAAGAGCTGTGTGTGTGTGCGTGCGCGCGTGTGTGTCTCTTTGGGGAGTAAAGTCACACAGTGATGTGAGGACACCAAGAAAACTTTTGTCGCTTCATTTACTCACTGATTATTTTAGGGATTAAGTCACATTTTGTCTGCAAAAATTATCAAGCAGATTTTGAAGGGGTTTTTCTGCCCTGAAAGGACTTGGGGAATGTTTAATATTCAATGGCTTGGAAAGACTTAGATCTAATTCAGTTTGTGTTTGACTGTTCAAATATCACATCACTCTTTCTGCTTTCCTTTCAGATAGTTTCTGTTACATATATGATTGAAACAGTATGAATAAAAAAAAAGTATTCACATATGTTCGATTCTCTGTGAAGCCCATCTCTGTTTGCTCCATTTCCTTTTCTGACTCCGCTCTCAGATATTTGGTTCACTCGTGCTGGGATTTCGAAGTCACATGATTTATTTAGGATTTGTTGAAGTCTTTCAGGAGCTCCACATCCCGTCTTGGCACTATGTCTCGCCAGACATCCTTTGGCTTCTTAAATTACACTCTCTGTCCTCCTCTGCTGCTTCCCTCCCCTCTTTCTTGCATCATAGTTCTTTCTTTCCTCACCGCAGTGCTCTTTGCAAATTAAAGAAAAAAAAAGCCCAAACCAATCAAAACTGACAGCTGAGTTCAGTGCAAATGAATGAGAGTGCAGGGCTCATACTAGGCTACCTCACACTTCACCCCATGAATAGCTTTAAGGCCTTTCACTGCTTTCTTTTTTCCACTGCCTTTGCATATCCCCAGCTTGTTTATCTCCAGGTCCCAGGTCATCTTAGCGCTTGCTCAGGAGGTGTTTAGTTTTTGTATCTCTTCCTGATTTTCCTGTTTTCTGGTGTTGGCAGCCCTGTTCTGTTTCATCCTTTCTCATTTTAAAAAAATTTGCTTGAAGGTGGTTTCCCACCACCATCCTTATGAAGTCTTAAATTCATGTATCTAAAATTAAGGCCTTAAAAAGCAAAACTGTATTAGCAGCTGCATTAGCATGAACCATTGTTTCAGACTCCTCCTGGGGAAACGGATGGAGGAGAAAAGCTAGCTAGCTAATCTGCTTTTTGGTATCTAACACGGTTTAAGCGCAAATTTATCACCAGTTTTATTTTACAATGTCCATCTTCACCTTTGGATCACTTTTGTTGCAAACCCATATAATGCTACATTCATTCTGTGTAAAAAAAAAAAAAAAAAGGTTTTCTCACTACAGGAGTCAAGACTGTTTCTTTTGTTCATTTCAGGTCTTGAATTTCAATCATAGTGGTCTTTAAAAGTCTTAATTTTTAGTTGTTGAAACCCTGCAGCTGTATGCAAGCAAAGATGAGTGGTGGTGATGCAATTTAGTTGCGGGGCAATGGTGAGAATGAGATGGTGGTCATCCTGTCAGACGAGTGGGAGCTGTTTGTTGCTGTGTTGCATTTGTGCATTTCACCTGATGTGTCAAAACAGAAGTCTAACAATCATTTCTGTTTTTCACAGCATCTGGAGAGGCCCCAATGTGAACTGTGTGGACAGCACTGGATACACGCCTTTGCACCATGCCGCCCTCAATGGACACAGGTACATCAGAGATGAATAAGAGGATTTGCACAGCAAGTTTGTACTTTGTTCCAAATGTATTAAAATCACAAAAAAAAAATCATGCACAATGTTCAAGTTGTGTATTTAGGTTTAACCTATATTAGTGTGACCTGCATTCCTATATTTAAGTATATTTGATCCTTTGTTTGACAAGTACTGAATAAAATATTCCAACACAATATCAAATACCTCCTTAAGAAGCTGTTACTCCCACATATGTTGCAGATTCCTCTTATGTAAACATGTACATAGTCCTCCTATATGTAGCTTTTATATTTTCCATCAGCAATCAAACTTCTAAATTTGGAAAAGCACAAACTAAACACTTAGAGACCCTCTGAGAAACTGACTTCCTAAGTGCAGTTTTGTGTGATGGGCCAGGTAGGGGCCACACCAGGTTGGTGCTTCCAACAGCAGCGTTTGGTGTAGATGCTGTTACCATGTGAAAGAGACCTAGTTAGAAAATTTTCAGTACCAATGTGTGGCAGAGGAAAATGAAGTGAAAAGGCAACTGCATTTTCTTTGTAGGCATTCTGCCCTTTCACTAAGATAACTATTGAAGTAAGAGCAAGATTCAAGCTGATAACAGGAAGGCTTAATGTATTACAGACAAGTTGCTGTGTTTTAGCCTTTTCAGTTTTCAAATTCTCTGTTGTGAAACACGTTGGATTTGAAAGTGTTGGCAACCGTTTGAAAGTCCTTAGATGCTGGTAACGGCTAGGAATGTCTAAAAATGCCAGAAAATGTAGTTGTTTTTGTCTTAACTTCTGAGAATGATTATGTTAAAAAAACAGATAATCCCACATATTCCAAAATTTTCATAGCACATCATAGTGACATTGGAGACCCATTTTCATAGTCTTATTTAATCAGTTTATATTGTAACAGTGTTGATGTACAAATATAACAAAATTGAACACCTCCAGGCTGTAGGGGAACACCGTGCTTTCGCTTGTTTGTACTCTGAGGTCTGGATTTGCAGGCAGTAGTCCCACAAGGGGGATTAAGGTATTGATTGTCTGTGCTCATTCATTAGTGCCTTCCATAAAGGTTCTCACTCGTCCTGTGCTTTAATTCCTCCGCAGCGCTGTGGTGGAGGCGCTGCTACGGAACGAGGCCTTGACCAACATTGCTGACAACAAGGGCTGCTACCCGCTCCATCTGGCTGCGTGGAAGGGAGACGAGCGCATCGTAAAACTTCTCATCCACCAAGGACGTTCAAACCCCCAAATCAACGAGCAGGTCTGCCACTCCTGTGCGCTTGTTCTTTTAGTTACGGCCACATTTGCGGTTCTGTTTTTTGACTACAGATATTTTCAACTCGTCTGGTTGGAAATAGAAATGAAATTCTCTCGGTGATCACAAAGTTTCTCTTTACTTTGAATTTTCATCCTTTCAGGGTATCCTAAGGACAGTTTGAAATGAGTCAGCTTCTGAGCAGTTTGTTTTTGAAAAAATGAAGTTGCGATGGTACCAGAATGGCAGATGTAAAGTTTCATTAAACGATAACAGAAAGCTGTGAAAATGAAGCTCGTTCTGACTTGAGCAGTTGAGCATGGCATGGCCTGAACCCAAACAAGATTAATGTTAATATAGAATGTGACCACAGTGCATTAACCTCAGTGCATTATGATACTGACTTCTCCTTTGATAATGTGATACTTGAAGTGCTTCAGTTCTGTGCCAAGAGTGAGAAGTGCTCATTTCCTCTAACCGTTTTAACTGTTTTAACACTTGTCTTTGATATTTTTTGGTTGCTTTGTGCACAGAGATCATCCTTTGGGGCTGTCCTGTTTTGAAACATAAGAAAAAAATGGCACATTATGAACATTTTGAAAAAAAGGAAATTTGTCATTTTAGTCAAATTTGATTCGCTGTGACTGCGGCCTGATGAGAAATTCTCATGGACTCATTTTGTGCCATTTCTTCCTGCCTGTTCATGACATTCGATTATTCATTAACTTAACCCAATTTTTTTTCTCCTTTTTTGTTTAGTTTGACTCATCTATGTGATGATTCCTCATTCATTCATTGCTTGTCTGAACCAAAACCATCGACCTATCTTCTCTTCCTCCCTTGCAGAGCTCTGTAGACCATAAAGAGTTCAAACGCTGTGGGCCCTTTGACCCCTATATTAATGCCAAGGTGTGTACACAGTGCTGTCGAAAACAACATTTCCTCCTGAAGTGTTTCCTTGCTTTACTGCTGTGCTGACCTGCTGTGCTTGTTGCTGCTGCTCTGTGGAGTCAGGGGTCCTCTGCTGCTCAGCTATCAGGTGTCTTTATGCTCAGACAGAACATGTGGATTTCTGCTATCTCTGGCTTTTCACCCCATGTCTTAAATCAAGCTGCATTTTGTTGGAATGTTATGTTCAAAGTTGGCATGTTTTATTTTACATTATGTTGCAAATTGTTTCGCAGTCTCATTCAAAATATTGCATCATATTTAAAAAAGAAAACTGAATGTCTTTAGAGATGTAGTTCGGGCAAATAGACCAAAGTGAACAAGTACGTATTTCTTTATTACTGGTCAGTTGGCTGCTGGTTCAATGTGTATTTTATAGAGATTTTGTCTGATAGACTAGAACTTGTAAATTGTAAGAAAAATGTTTAAATGGTTTTCAACATTTGCGGTGTTACTTTAGGACGCCAGCAATAGTTGGTGTTTAGAGATCAACTTTCTTAACAGACCATCAAGTTTAAGTGTTTTCGTTTTCAGTTCTATTTTCCTTTTGAATTTTTGGGAGTTGATCAGTGCTGTTATTACATATATCCTTCAAAAATGTAAGCAACCCCACCTCCATATGTACTTTTTTTCCATATACAAACAGGTGGAAGACCAAAGTTAAGTGAAAAAAAGATCAAAATAAAATATACATAACACACCATCTTCACTGCAGTGCAGGTTGCAGTATCATGCTGTGGGTATGCTTGGTCAGAACAGATAGCCAGATGAATGGCAATCCTGAAAGAAAGGCGGTCAGATCTACCTAAGGTGGTTCTACAATGTTTTCAGTCAGGCAGACTGAAGAAGGCATCATTTGCTTTTCAGGTTATTTGTAAAAGACAGAAGAGGAACCTATATTTTTTCTTGTACTTAAAAACAACATACAATATGTTTCTGTTGGTTTATCACAAATGAGTCTTTGGAAGACAAAACAATTATAAAAGTTTCAAGGGTATAAAATCTCTTCCAGGGCATTGTATTTGCGATATTTTTCAGATAGATTGCAATAAGTTTAATTACCTCCTGTTTTACTATAAGTGCTTGCAACAAAATAGCAAAGGAGGCTATTGCTGATCATTGCTGATTTTCCTTCTCTGCTTGGCGCTAAAACAGTTGCAAACCTGATTTAAAACCTGGAGATCCTGATTCAGCTTTTGTTGTTAGTAAACAACCTGTTGTTTTGGGGGAAATGAAAAGTCAATCTGTTTACAACAAAAACAATCATTAGGATATATTCTGTTAAATATGACACTTTGTATGAGATTCTCAATATGCGACTCTTTGGTAAAATTACCATGGTTTCACAGTAAACAAAACCTTAAAACTGAAATGGGTAACATGCTCTTACTGCTTTTCATTCAAAGGAAATAAAAACCAGCCATTGTTGCTGCTACTCCAAAAATGATAAATGGGTCGTTGCAGTAAAATGTTCTCAGTAGCAATAATGTCTTATTACATTATACCTTTTTGCTGTTTTGCTCCTTAAGAATATGAGTCTAACAAGTTGGTATGAACTGTCTGACTAGTTGGGCTATCTGCTCCACTAGAACCTGCAGTCAGCTGCTTTATAGAGATGTAGTTTGCCAGATATAGTGTGAACGCAGCCTGACCCCAATATGAATGATGATTGGAGCTCCTTTTGTTGACACATTATTCTTAAATTTTTCATAACCAGAAATTTTACAAGCAGCTCAATTTGTCTTTTTTTTAAGTCAGAGTGGTACTAAGGAAATAATCAGATTGACAATGGTTTGTAACATTATCAATCTGTCAGCCAAATTTTTTAATAATTTAATTGACTTATTTTCCTCTATGAAGCCAATCATTATGATCCATTTCTATTTTGTCTTTTTATTTATGCATTACAATTTGCAGCATTAAATGCATACAACAAGATGACATGTCAACAAAAAAGGGTCCTTTAAAATATGATATAAGCAAGACATGCCATTTCTAGTATGACAAAAATCTATTTATTTTTTAAGCCCCAAGTGCAAAATATTATGTGACTAAACTGGAAACAAACTCAAGTCATGAGAGTACCTCTTAATGAAAAAGGCCATGTTTCTATTGTCCACTGTTTATAATCTAATAAGAAAGGAAATAACTTACTAATGAATTTTACCTACTGTCTATTTGTTGTATTTATGAATTTGGTCTAAATTGGATTAATTTAATTTATATATCAAATCAGTCTATACAGCTAAATGTGATTCAAAGAAAAAAAAGTAAAACTAGTTTGGTCAGCTAGATAAGTCTGGATTTTAACACCTGCAGGCACAGCCTTCATCAATCATTTCCATAAACACGTACAGACAACATAAACACGTAAAGACACGTAAAACATAAACACGTACAGACAACATATCTAACTAAACACACTGTACTCAGCGTCTTCACAACGATTATCGTGGTTTTGTCTTTTTTGTCAGCTCATCAGCAGCCGCTGCCTCTTATCTGCAGCTTCTCATCATACATAACGCCTGTCCTGCTGTGGTTCCCGACCGAACCTCTCACAGCGTCCAAACCTCCAGTTTATTGTTGCCTATTTTCAAACGCTGCAGTATGTTAGACCACGCTGAAAAACGTTGGTCGTTTATGTAAAGCAGACTCTTTATCTAGCATGTTTGTGTTGCAACTATTGTTTTGACCAAACCAATGCATGACTGGCTCTGAACAAACCCCTACATACATAGAGTGGTTCCATGCATAGACAAACACACACACGCATACACACGCTGAAGGAAAACAGATGTAGCTGTTATTTATAAGTTTGGAAAAATAAATGATGAGAAATCCTTTGTTGATTGACTAAAATATCAATATTTGATTATTACTTATTAGTATATGTTTGCATTCTTTCATTTACATTTTTTTTGTGTGAAATAAGGACACAAAAAAGATGTGTAAATTCCTTGCAGTTTTTCAACTGGTTTTAAGAAAGTTGTCTTTCCAAACGTGCTTAGCCCTGATCAGTGGTTCTTTTGACGACAGCTAAGTTTACTGAAAACAGTAATAATGAAAAACAAAAAAATCCACTAGGACTCAAAAGCTTATGCACTTGATCGAGGCGTTTTTGTTTTTACCTCTGTTTCAAAAATTGCCTGTTTGGAAGGGTGGAATTAATTTTGGTGACTTTCATCTTTTTTTTTTCTGTTATTTTTCAAAACTGAATTACTACAGCTGCAGCACTTTTATTTCAGTTCTTTTTCCTGACCTAAAGTTCTCGTAAAGCCATTTTGCTTTTCTGGTCATAAAAACTATTGTAGTAGACATAGATTTATTCAGTTTTATACTGGTGTGCTTTATGTGTGCCTAATCATCCAGAGTTCAGCTATTTGAAAAATGTTTCTTTGTTAAAAGTTTTAATGAATAACAGAGGAAATGGCTGAAGTGTTAGATTAGCATGTCAGAGAATTTTCTACCATTGATGCTGTGTGATTCTATTTTTTGTCAACAAATCTTCTTTTCATGGTCTGAATTTCTCCAAACCTAGGAGTCTGCAGCCTTTGCAATCCTAAAAAAATTATAAATATCTGTCTTATAAAACCTGCTTGTTTTGTGATAAAAAAATCAGTTTTGCTTGTGTTTTAGTTTGTAGAGAAAAGAAAAACACCAGCCTTTTCAAAAGGAAAATTAATACATTTTATCAAACAGAAATTTTTATGTTGAAAATTAAGGAGGGAAAGCACAAAGTTTGTAACATGGTTTCAAATAGAGATGTCTGATCAAATAATTCTTTGTACATTTAACTTTGACAGGCTTTCTGTCACACTAAAAAAAACCTTTGTATTAGAGATGCACTAAATTGACCAGAAATCAGTTCTTATTGACAATTGGTAGGTCAAATACTGAAAAACCAGAAATATGTTGTTCTCCCTGCAGACATTAGATGTATAAAAATATAGAAATTCCACCATTTTCTCTCAACCAGATTTTTGATTAAAAAAGAAAATCAGATAAATTTTTGGGGGGCAATAAAGATATGACTGAGGATAATATTGTACTTTCTTAAATTTCAGTTGAGTTTAACTTAAATGTTTATGTGGTTGGCCTAAAGAGCAACATTGGAGACTCATCTTCTAACCTTTTATTAAGATGGACAGACTGAATTTTTTTTTATTCCTCAATGCTCCTCACTTCAGCTGGAGCTCATTTTTAGACACTTTTCCATTTAGCATGTTAAGTATGTCAGCCATTGGCCTTGCCGTTTTTGAACATGTAGCCATGTGGATGAGTTGTTTTGTTGGGACAGAGTTCTGGTTCTTAATATAATAATCTCAGATTACATGTTGATGTTGAGGGAAGCCCCAGGAAAATCGCTTGTGCCTGACACTCTCGCCCTCACAGTCAGGACAGCTAATGGTGTGTGTGTCTGTGTGTGTGTTTGGTCCATGCTTTTTTTTTTTCCTGCAGGTAGAGCTAGAGACTCGGTCAGGCATGTAGAAAAAGCTATTTTTATACGTTGTCACATCCACATCCCCCCAACTAATCTTCTTAGCTTTTGACTGGGAATTCTGGCTCAGTTTAATGCTGCTGCACTGTTTGACAGGGTGGGAATACTCCTGCTTGTTTTATTTTTCTGCACTTAGTCAAACTATTGGATTCACCAGTGATTGAAACTAAAATTCTGTTTAAGGTTTTAATGTCATTAGGATGGATAGGGTATTATAGGTTGAATTATGAATAAATTCTCTGGCCTGTTGTGGTTTATGGCATCATGTGACCAAGGGGATGGAGCATCACACTGCAGGATCAGAGCAACATCTCATGTGGAGGAAGAGGATGGGAGATTTCCAGGGTAGCAGTCTCTTTACATCAGCATCAAAGAGAAATTGTCATGCAGTGCCTGTCTGTGTAAGTGTATGAGGTGTGCGTGTATGTGTAGGGGGTATGTGCCTCCTTTCTCCTCCCACCACTCAGTGTGTTGAGCTGTGTTTGCTGAGAAGAAGGAGAGATAGAATGTTGTCATAGTAACCTTGGTATGGTATATTGGTCCTACAGTAGTGGTGAGTGACCTGCTGGCTGAAAGTGAAGACAGGTACGTGAAGGGTCTCTGGTCCTCAAGAAATCTGCTTGCAGTGGGTCAGTTTAGCTGTTACTCTGGTCCTGGAACCTGTTAGACTGATGTTTATTCATTACTCTGAGCTGCTGTTTCCTGTTATTGATCATTTTGTGGGTTTGGCGCTCTGTTAAAGGTTCAAAATGTCTCGGCAGGGAAACACTAAACTGGATCTAATATGGGCAAATACTTGTGTATTTGTAGAAACTTTGGAGTTAAAATTTATTCCTTAGCTATTTTTAAGCCTCAACTTATAAGAAACCATATCTGGGTTAATATTTAAAATGTTATATTTTTTGTTTTTGTCCCTAAACTACTTACATCTGGAAAGAAAAAAAATAATTGTTTACAGTTCAGAACGTTAAAAAATTTTGGAAAATATTTTGATATAACTAAGTATTTTTTTTTCTTTCAATCTGACTATATTTTCAAAGAAAAACTGCAGGGTTGTGTAGATTTCAAGATTTAAACTTCAACTGTGCAACGTTGACCTCCCAACTTAATTAGCTTATTCAGCTAGCTGGTCAGAGAAACAAGTGATTCTTCATCTGGGTCAGTTCTTTTAAAATCAACGAGATAAAGGAAGGTCAGCTGCTCAAAAAAACCCTTTTCTCTCCGATATCCTCTCCATTCACCACAAACATCAAAACATCTGCTCATAAGTAGAAGACTGAAAGACATAGTTAAGATATATGGACACGTAAAAATTGTAACTGAGCCACTAGGCCATATAGTAATAATAACACATGGTAGTACATTTAAATTTTTGAGGAGGGCTAAATAGTTAAAAAAGGGATACCACACAAGCAGTGAGGAAATGTATAAGATTAAATAAAACCACCACAAGAATCTTGATACATGAAAACATTACATTATTTTTATAAATGATAATTAATAATAATTAAGGCAACATAAAATGGTAATTATTCTGTAAAAAAAAAACGGAACTTAAAAATGTTGGTTGCATAAAATACATTTTATTATTTTTTCATTTTATCTTCTTTGTCTTATAAAAAAAATATATATAATTTTCAATATTTCCTATCATACTTAAATCGACTGTTTGCGTTGGCTGAACTCCCATCTGCTATGTAGGTCATGCATTTAACACAGTTTAAGTTGGTGATTTCCATCCTGTTAGTGGTTCACGTGACCAGGAGTCTAGCCTTCGGAGTGAAAGTAAGGGATGAAACATCTCTGACCATATCAGAAATGCTCTCACGATGTTTGCGGTTTTAACTGACAGAGGGAATAGTCGCTGAAGACATGTCAGCATGTTGTTCATTCTTGTTCACCCCATTATCAAGAACAGCAGAGTTTCCCTTCTTTCCTCCGGCTACAGTGTGTTTGCAGCCTGACGGCGCTTTCTTTTATGCTGTCACTTCAGTGTCCAGCTCTGCCCTCATGAACACATCATGCTTCTCCTTTGACGTCTGCTGCCTGCCCCATCTCCAGAGTCTGCCCTCATTTATGTTGCAGCAAAGAGGGGTCAAAGAGGGAAAACTCTTATTTTGCTACAGTCATCATTTTCCCACCGCAGATTTTAGGGACTCTCTTCAATATCAGTCTGTTTAATTTGCAGCCCAAGGAAAAAAAGATTCAGAGCACAAATACAATCTACTATGACAACCTAAACGCTTCTGAATTATGCAGTGTCTCTTAATTAAATCAACAGCAACGGACTATGAAAGAGTCAATTAGTTTTATGGTAAAAATTTGAAAAAAATGTCACCTACTAACAGAATTACAATCTATGGCAGGGAGCCATAGCTAGACATACATCTCATTACAGGCCTGTTTACTAAGGAATGCGTGACTGCGTTTAAATAACGATCCATTAGAAGAGTCCAGAAATTTCCAATGTAATTATCCAAAGTACAAGGTGATTTGATGACACTTGTTTTTCTTAAGAAAGCAGTCCATAACCAGTGTTGAAATAAAAAAAAATATTCCTCGCCATTATATCATTATATCAAACACCTCAGGTTATAAACATGATAAATTTTTTATTCTGTGCTTTTAAAGGCTAAAGAGGAGGGGTCATTGAGAGTTTGCCATAAATGTTTTCAGACATTTATGGCACATTTCAGTACATAATTAAAAGATAGAAATAAATTAAAAAAAAGGACACCCTTTCGAAAGGTTTGAGGAAACCTTCATCATGTTGACCAGATTTGTAAGATGTAAGCGAAGCTAGCAGGGTTAGAGACAGCAGGAAAAGGATGTGCGTTGAGCTTTATCAGCCCTTTGGCATACTAGCTGTAACAGCTGCTCACCCCACCCTCCACCCAGCACTACTACTACAACCACCAGGGGCCAGGCTGATGTAACCGCTGCCAGCCTGCGCGTCACGTGACTGGGGTCGCCAGTCAAACCGTGTTGCCATCTTGCAGCCTGGGGATGTGTGTATCAGCCTCCTCCCTCTCTGCCTCTCTGCCTGCCTCCCCTCCCTCTGTACAACACTCTGCAGAGTTATAACACAATGGAGTTTAATCTCCAGATGCTCCATAGTAGGTGAGGGGTGGGTTCATCAATCATTATCAGTGGAGATGGTAATCTCCACTTGTTTGATATGCATTGAGGTCTAAATCAGATTTTCTACGTGCTGCTGCATGACAGCAGAGAGATAATTTTCATAAGGATCTGCTACTGTCCAGGAAGCTTTAGCGACGCCATACAACTCCAATCTCTTTCCCAGCAAGGCTGTTAGTCAGAGGTGCCACTTTGTTTAATGGCCTTCGGAGCTCAGTCTTGTTAGAACATGATAGTTTGATGTCTCATGTGGTTTATGACAGTATGGAGGAAATGAGGATCATCCTGGTCTTATTGAGCAATCTTGGCACGATACCCTATGGTATTATGCTAGAAGCCTCTGAATCCAACTTATATAACAATGTATGTGTTGTACAAAAATATTCAATCTTATGGGTTCATGCTGCAGAATTCAAATTGGAGTAGTTGCCGCTTACTGAATTTTAAATGAATACTATTTTTTTTATTTTTGTTTTTTCATATTTGTACCTTTGTGTGAATTCGCATGCTTCTATTTATCTGTCACCCTGCTGCTGGTGCAGCTGATTTCCCCCACTAAGGGACACAGGAGGTTTCTATCCTATACTACTGTTTATTGTGCTTTTGATAGTATTGCTTTATGTTATGTTTATGTTGCTTATGGATATTAATATGACCCCTCTGCAGTGGGGTCTTATTATTTTTTTGCTGCTCCATCTGGAACAAACATCACAAAATATAGCAATGGCATTAACAGGGTACATGCATGGATTCTAAATAATTTATCTAAATTTCTTTCCATGCACTTTACAATCTGACATTTTAATGATGATACATTTTCTATATATTGTGCAGCCTTAGTCTTAACCTTCATTAGTCAAAAAGTTGTAAAAGAAATTTAAGTGATCTGTTGCAAGGGAACTTCTATTGTCAAATACCAGATTGTGACAGCCTTCAGTTTCCTTCACATACTTGAGGATCTTTTCTGCTTTCTAAATAAGGAACCAAGTGTAGTATCTTAAGCTTCATTTATTCACGTGATTTTCTATCCATTCTGAAATCGTGATCATATTTAAACATTGATAGAGGTTTAAAAACGTTAATGCTACGAACTGAAAATTGTACAAATGCAAATTCAACAGTACTTCTACATACATAACTGCACATGAATATATTTCATTGGAGATTCTCAACATGGATGTGTTGCATTTAAGTTAATGACTCAGTAAATTGAGTCATTACCAAAACTTGTTTTGCAGCCTAATATTTTGCACCCTGTAAGTCACAGGATCGCATTTACTGTCAGTGATACAAAGTTCATACCTGAGCGTCGCAGGTGTTTGGGACTAACTCAGCCCTGAATGGGGCCTGTGTTATGGGGCCTGTGTTATTCACACAGGCTGCTGTGTGAATAACATGTTGAGCATCTCTTACATCAAAGGAGGCCTGGCACAGTGTTCCATGTCTCCCATCAGTGAGTCACACGACCAGTCAGCCATGTTTAATGTGATCAGCTGCTGGCCGACACATCACCGCTCTGCCTTGACTATCACATTGGCAGGGAGACACGTGGTGTTGAAATGATCCAAAGCACTGAGATAAAGGCGCAAGTTCAGTTCGTGTCGTTTCTGGAGCAACCGCTGTATGATTTAGTAAATAAATGTAATTCAGCTCTTGGATTCTGTAGTTCTGCAGAAATCACTAGAGGCTAAACGTGTGATTAAACTCCAATTCTCTCAACATTTTGTATTTATCTTCATTGAAGCCAAAAAAAGCCTGAAAAAAAAAAAAAAAAAAAAAAAAAAAAACTTAAAAAACCCCCCTTCCATGCTAGATTGACTTGGATTACTACTCAGGCAGAAGATGTTCGTTTTGTAGGAAGTGATTCATGCTGATGTAATCAAAGCATCCAAGTCATCTAAAAGTTCAGAGTAAATCTCTTGAAAAAGCTGTGACAAATGCTCAGTGGTGTGTCACAGATGAAACCCAGTGTACTCTTTTCACCATTTGATTTGAGTGTAAAATCATACAAATTGTAACTCCAGCAGAGGGGACCCACTCAGGCTGTGAAAATCACAGCCTGTCTCATTTTCCTCTGTCTTCACTGCAAAAACACAAAATCTAACCAAGAATTTTTTTAGACTAGTTTCTAAAGTAAGTATTTTAAATAAGACAACACTTTTCAGCTAGATATAGGAGCTTCTCTTAAGTTAATAATCCCTTAATATTGATTAAAATGTTATTGTTCTATTGGAATATTATTTCACTTATAACAAGACATTTTCCTGTTGTAAGTGAAATAGTAATATTTTTTGTGTGTGTGTTTTTGAGGTGTTCTCCTTTGATAGGCAGGTGTTGATAAGTGTCTCAAAGAAGTGCCTCTTTTTCTTTAGATCCATCTGACCTTCCTTGACCAGTACTCTTTCTTCCTGTTTACCTGCATAGGAACATCCCTACTGGGTCCATTTGAAGCCACGGTTTCGTCAAAGTATCATTCAATGAGTTGGTAACACCTGTCCTTTAAAATGTGTCCTGTTAGTCCCCCTCTGCTCCCCTTCATAGCCTGCTTACAGTGGCACAGCTGGCCCGCTCCTCTGAGAGTCACCCAAACTGGCATCGAACATGTCCATGTGGGGATTTCTCACACCAGCTGTCAGGCCTTTGAAGGTAGCGCTGTATGTCTGGAATGACTGACACTCAAAACATGTGGCTCCACAACAGCAGGAATTTTTTGCCACGCCCAACTGTTGACAACAGATTGCAATAAGAACAGTAGGGCCATAGCGATCATTTTCCAGATAATCAGAAAACATTTTCACACCTCTAGCAACTGGGCAGAGGGATTGCTTTGTTTTTTTACTGCTTTTTTGTCAAAAAACAAACAAACAAAGAAAACCTCTTTAATTCAGACCTCTCTATCTTTATATTCTCTCACTGCTGGGATTGTTGATTGAATTGTGTTGCCCCCTGCTGGCTGCTCATGTTAAGGATCCCCAGCAGGCCTGGATGCTCTCATGTCTAATGGGCATTGATCTAACCGCTACATGCAAGTCATTAGATCCAATCTACACCACTTAGTCAGTTAATGTTGTAATCAGTGCTTTTAATTGCTGCTCAGTCCGCTCACCTCTTTACTTCACAGATAATTTAAAGTCATAAATGATCTTTTGCTTTTAGACAAAATGAACTATGACTATGTGGACAGATTTGTTTTGTTGCTCTTAAGGAGGAATCCTCTGGCTGTTTACTCTTTCATCCAATGAATCAGCTGCATTATGTAATATGTAGAATTGTTGAGGGTCCTTATGATGACAGTTTAAAGGTTTATTTTTATCGGCTCTCCTGTCAAAGATGTGAGAAAGCGAGGAAAAAACAAAAAAACAACCTTTGTGACAAAGTCTAGACACCACCGTAGGTGTGTAAAGTACCCAAAAATTGTACTCAAGAAAGGGTAGAAATACTTCAACATATTTTTAATATGTAGCCATCCAAGAAATTACTCCAGTAATGGTAAAAAGTATTTTGTAAAAAGGCTACTCAGGTACTTATTTAATATTTAAAAGTTGCATCATCAGATGGACCAAAACATAATGTTATTTGTAAATGTTGAAATTTTAAAGAGTCAAAATAAAAACAATTATATATAAATGGCATAATTACAAATTAACAAAATCAGGCAAAGTAAGCATTTTTCCAAATAAATTTGGTTCAATATAAAATTTATAAAACACTAACAAAACCCACAGGTGTTTGTCTGTCTGGTGAATTTTTGGTTAGAGCGAGCTTGTTCTTCATGCTGTGAAGCTACTCGAAGCATAAAGTACAACAGAGTAGAAATACTCCTAAAAGTAAATTTTTTTCTCAAAACTTACTCAGGTAAATCTGTGTAACTAGTTATTACCAAACTCTGGACACCACTGCTTTAAACAAACATCTGAAGGCTGAGCAGAGTAGGATAGTAAAGAAGGGAGGACCCAGGATGATCCAGGGAATGTGCCGACAAATGGCCCAGCCACTATACTGCTTAAAAGACACAGAAATTCATGAACCTGAACAGCAAGACCAGCTAGGAAATGTGCCTCATTCCTTATTGTGTTCTGGTTTCTCGTCTGTCTCTTTTTATTCCAACCTGTCTGTTCGCACCCTGCTGCCCCAGGCAGGCGTCCCCATTACCTTCCTTCATTAGTCCATGCATGTAGTCTGAGTGAAGCTTCTCCTGACTCTACCAGAAGACGCACCTCTGGGTTTTCTGTGGGTTTCCTTTAGGGTTGACACTTTTTTAACAACCTTTTTATTCTGCTACTGTGGAGGGCTTTGCATTTTCCATTGTGTGTGTTACTTTTCCGTCAAGTCTAAACGTTCTGCTTAACATCCCAACAGAACAACGACAATGAGACGCCGCTGCACTGTGCCGCCCAGTATGGCCACACCCAGGTGGTGCGCCTGCTGCTAGACGAACTGACGGACCCCACCATGAGGAACTACAAGTTCGAGACCCCATTGGATCTGGCTGCGCTGTACGGTCGTCTGGAGGTGGTCAAGCTGCTGCTCAGTGCCCACCCCAACCTGCTCAGCTGCAACACAAAGAAACACACACCTCTGCACCTGGCCTCTCGGAACGGACACCTGTCTGTGGTGGAGGTGCTGCTGGATGCTGGCATGGACATCAACTATGAGGTGCGTTCTGCAGCTTCTCTTTTCAAATGTTTCTTAATAAATCAGATCATGTTGGGTAAACTCACCCTCTAAAGCTCTTAGATTAAAAATAAAACTCCTAATCTCTCAGTTTGCATATGAACCGTTGTGATATGAATTCAGAGCCAATCTTTCTCCTGGTGTTGGACCCTCAGGATCTCACTGTGACTCCCATCTGCCTGGAGTGACTTCCCCCTCCTTTCCTTTTAAAGTAAAGGATTTTGTATCTGTTCAGAAGCCTCCGGGCTCTAGCACCCTGCAGGTTTCAATTAGCACAGCCCTGTGAGCTGGAAAATGATCCACTTTTACTTCTCAACCACATAATTGTCTTTAAACTTCAAACTGGTTGGTTGACAGTAAAATCTGGTTGTTGCCAAGCATGGTTTGTATTATATTCAACTCTTGTTGCTGTAACTAGGCTGGTTGACTCAACTGGGCAATGACGGAAGTAAACAAACTCTTTATTTTTCATAATAAAGAGTGAAAAATTATTCTCTAAATGTCAGATTTAGATGCTTGAATTTCTTCTTTTTTTCCTTCCTCTTATGAGCTTTTTTTCCGCCATACAGACGGAGAAAGGCAGTGCCCTCCACGAAGCCGCTTTGTTTGGGAAGAGAGATGTGGTACAGAAACTACTCAGAGCAGGTTGGTGTTCATAATCAATACAATTCATAAAAATGCATTATTGCCCTAATTACCTTTTCATTTATTGTCTTGTTCTAACAAACATCAGTTTATTTTATGGGGATTTTATGTGAAACAACGACTCAAAGAAGCGCAGAATTGGAAAGTGGAAGGAAAATGGTGATCATTTTTCAGACCATTTACAAATAAAAAAAATTGAGCTTTGTTGTGCATTTGTATCCAGTACACGTCACTCAAAACAAAGTCAAGCTGCCTTCAAATTAATTAGCAATAAACAGAGTTCACACGTGTATTATTTAAGTTTAGTATAAAACCAGATGTTCCATAAAGGACTGAAATGGTTTTTTTAGAGAACAAATGAAAACACCAAGGAACACAGCAAAAGGATCTGTCATAAAGTTTTGAAGAGATTTAAAGCTGGGTTTGGTTATAAAACTACATCCAAGCTTTAATCTAAACTTCTTTCAATCTTTTTAAACCTTCAGAAAAATGTCCATCCACATAAACTGACAGGCAAGTAGAGCATCAATCAAAGAAGCTAGAGGGCTTACCATAACTCTGGTAGAAATATACAATCTCTGGAGGATTCTGTTGACAAACCTACTCTCATTTATGCCCTTCACTAATCTTGCCTTTACTGAAGAATAGCAAGAAGAAAGCCATTTGTAGAAGAAACTCTTGCCTTGCCTTGCAGGTTTTCTCAAGGGATGTATGGGAAACACCAGCGTTTGGAAGAATATTTGAATATTTGACTTGCTGGCCTACATCCAAAACTAACAGTTCACATTACCCTGGTGGTGGCAGGACCATGATGTGGGGATGCTGTCCCCACATAATAGTGGGGACAGCATCATTTTCTGTCGGAAAATCTTCCGACCAGTTTTCCGATAGATGAATGGAACTAAACACAAGGCAGTTCAGGAAGAAAACCAAAACCACAACCCTAAACAATCAGCTGATGGTTTCAGTCAAGATATAAATATGTCAAGTTAAAATTCCAACCTAAAACCCAATTAAAGTCTGAAAATTGATTTCCACTTGCAATTATGGACTACTTTGTGTTTCTCAGTCAAACATAATCCAAACCAAATGAAAGTTTGCAGGAAACTAAGATAACAAAATGTGAACAAGTTAAAGGAGTGAATTTATTGTTTTTGCAGGTATCGATGTAAATATTTTTGACCAAAAGGGACTGACAGCGCTGGACACTGTCAAAGACATGCCGTCCCAGAAAAGCAGAGAAATAGCTGCACTCATCCTGGGTAAAGTCCAAATGTGGAACAGAGAGATGCAGGGAAAGTACAGTTTGATTTCTCTGTGATATAATCTTCTGTTTGCTACAGGACACAAAACTGGAAAACCCCCAGACATTGAACTTCCTCCTCCACCCATTCCTCCACCTCAGGAGAGCCCCAGCCCAAGGAAGAAAGGTGAGATTTTATCAACATGTTCTCAGAAAACACAGTGCTTCTGTTTTAGCAGCATAGCAGTTTAAAAGCCTTCCAACCTGTTCTCCAGGTAACCTGGACAAAGTGACGGAGCTCATATCAGGGCTGGCCCTGGGGCCCGAGGAGGAGAGCCCCTATGAAGCACTGTTTGAAGCCACATCATGCCACTCTTTAGACAGCCTCACTAGTGGCAAGTCCTCCGACAGGGACTCAGGTCGGCCAGACAGTGAAGTTGGCAAGGTTGGCATTGTTGTAGCTGATCCCATCGTCACACAAACACAAAATAAAATAGCACACACACACGTTTATAAATCCAAAACCTCCACTAGAGGGAGATGGTTCTTCACTGTGTGTCTAACTGAGCTTATGAACATCCCGTGAATGGTTCTGTTAACATCACCGTTTTAATTGCATGCTCCTTAGCAATTATTGTGAATAAAAATGATAGTTTCCAAATATTACAACACCATTTATTTTTTTACAGAAAGATCGTGTTGCCCACTCATCACATGTTGCCCCAGGTCATGAAGAAGAGATGAGCTCAGAGGTATGGTAAATTGTAGTTTAACGCCATAACTTTTTTTATATGATCTATGTTTGCATACGTACATAATAATCATAAAAATATGTTTTAACAGGTTACAGTAGACATAATCAGAATTAAAGACAATGATTAAGAGGAAATTTTTGATTCTTTTACATATTTGAAAGTGTTATCAAGTGTACATGTATGAAATCCCACCTCCTAGCTATATTCTTGTCTGCATAAAATGAGTAAACATTTTCAACAGACATTTTCACAATTCCCTAAAACCTCATGAGGATCATGTTTTTCTACCATAATTTAAACTTCCGCAATGCACTATTTTGAAAATAACATTTGGAGAAAATGTGAATTTTATTCTGGTTTTATTCCTTAGTGAAAGCTGATATGCTTTTCCACATATTTGTGTGAGGCTTTCAGTTGCTTTTTATCTAATGAAACCCCAAAGGATTTGTTTTCAGCTGCTTCAGCTGGTGATTTTCCCCAATATCTGCATCATTTAGATACAACACATCACAGCTTCTCAAGAGTTCTGTTTTCTTTTTTCTGTAGGTTCTTTATTTAGGTAGCAGCATGGATCAGAGGAGAGAGCCAGCAGAGGTACAGGAGGATCACACGTACGAGTTGCTGCTGACCGCAGAAACCAAAGTCCCACCGCCCAATCTGGAGTCCCAGTCCAATAAAGGTAATAGTGAGCTTTTAGTCTAATCCAGAGGGAGGAAGATTGGAAGATTAAATGTACTTTTCCCATTAGTTTGTTGATGTTTTAAGTGGTATGTTTGTGCTCAGTTTTTTTGGGGAACATTTCAGAAGTTTGTTTACTTTTTAATTCAAGATCTCTTGCAATTGTGTGAGCCAGAATGCATCTTTATTCAGATAAACAGCCACAATATATGTAACCTTTTGAATCTGCACAAAGTGTGAAACAGAATTAAATAAAGAGAGCCGTGTGATCTGTAGCCGTTGATGTAAATGTTTTAAAACAACTCCCTTGAGTTGCTTTAACCTTCTGGCTTAGCGGGCTTCACCTGCGCCTAACCATTTGTACAAAGTCCCTGGTTTGAGTGTAATTGTGTTTCCGCTATTATGGTGTTTAAAGAGAAAAGGAACACCATTTTTGAGCTGAACAGTTGAGTAAGTAGTTTTTCTATCTGCTTTAGAACCATTTCATCATCTATGCACTCTGCTCTGCTGGCAGGTCGATCAATGTAAACGCAGACTGACATGCAGATAATGTCACTATGCATAAAACATATTTCACTTCTGTTATGCTCTGCATAAAGTTTCTGCTGACAGTCAGAACCAGTAACAGGTACTCTGTATTTTAGAATAAATCCTCCTTCCTTACTCTGTTTTCTGTCTTCTCAGATGAGAATGCCACTACACAGTCTTCCAACAGTATCCTACCTCAGGTAACGATTTTGCTTACCATCATTTTTCCGTGCTTAACGTTTTCCCTCTGCATACAAAATGTGCTCAATTTTGCTTTAATGAAATGGGGTCTGTCTGGGAAAAGTCTAGAAAAACAAACATAGTGATATTAACAACTTTTAGCTTACAACTATGTAGCAGCAGGCTGTAATGGAAAAATACAAAAGTTTCCTTGCTACAGCAACTACACTGGTGCAAGGTTTCCTAATTTGTTAGGTAGGCATGGCAAATGATAAAATAAATTTCTTTATTTTTCCAAAATTACACTTTCATGGCAAATTATATTTTAACATTTTCTTCTTGCAAAGGATTTATGACTACTAGGTTGTAGTTTTTAAGGAACTTTACCACCATACTCCTTTATCTTGTACAACTTTTGTGCTGCACAGAACAACTTTTTCTAAATCTTATTATGACACGGAAACCTGAATTCTACTTACATAATTGCCCAACGCTTATTACAGTCCAACAACGATGCATTGTTTCAGTGAGCGTTAAAGCCGTAAGGAGTTTTGAAAATACCTCTTGCTGCAAAAACTTTATACCTTTTTGCCACTCCAAAACGGAACAGAACAGCTTTAATCTGTCTTAAAATGAAAAATGAAACATTTATCAGCAGAGCTGAGATCAGACCTTCTTCCATTGAAAGAGCCATACAATTTAAATGTAACCTTTTTATGTCAAGATAATTGCTAACCTTTTATTAAAAGACCAAGTCATGTCCTCAGATGAAGAATTGAACTCAGTATGCGAGACCCCTTGATTTATTACATCGATAGTATGTAATAAATCAAATTTACCCAGTTTTAATCATTCAGGTAACATGTTCTGCTTGTTGTTGCCACCCAGCTACAGCCCCACCTGCTCCTCATTATATAGATGTGTCTTCAGCTGTCTGGTGTCATCGGTTCTTAAATTGGTCCTGTAAGCTCATCATTATATTACGATGATGTATTTAATGTTAGGACAGGGCGAAGATTAGTCTGTTACGGCTGTTACGACTAATATGATTGATTGCCCTCTGCACAGGAATTCTTTGAAACTTAGCATTTGTGACTAAACTTTTGATTGCCTCCTCTTTTAGCGCAAGTCCTCTGTGCCCCCCAATGACCTCAGACCCCTAAGTAAGACGACAGACAGCCTACACCCTCCTGCCCGGATCGCTCCACGAGCACCAGGAGGTGAGTCCTCTGATTGTAGTTACCAAATAAGGCTCAACAGCACTGGCTGTTTACTGCTGCGAGGGTAAGAAAAGATCCTCCCGACCCGCTGGACCTGAAAGCCACCACCCAAGCACGTCGATGAAACCGGAGAGATGCATTTGCGTTCGATGCATCCGAGAGGGGCTGGCTTGCATTAGGCTCACCGACGGAATGCACAATTGGCGTGCTCGGGCAGCAGAGTGGATTTTCCCCATTGGGAGCGAGCTGACTGATGTGCTCTGGCAAATGGGCAAGGCTCCTTTCACTGCCAATATGAAACTGAATTCTTGATCAGATTGTGACATTCCAATCTTAAATCCATGTCTCTGCTTAAAACTGGATGTACCGCTTTGTGGAGCAGAGATGAGGATGATGAATGTTGGATACATTTGCAGCCTTGCAAAAATCTTCATATCCCTGAAACTTTTTGCTTTACTTTTTGACATATTACCTCATCAAACTTTAACGTATTCCGGTTGGATTTTATAGAGCCACAAAGTAGCACAGTGTAGGTTTTAGAAAGTATAATGGACACATGGTTTTCTCAGTTTTTACAAAGATGACACATTAACATGGATTTAGTGTTTTTAGCTGAAAGAATTTACAATAGAAATAATATTTGGAAATGTAAGGTTGATGATTGAATGCACAATTGGTGTTCAATTGGCACAACTGGTTTTTCTGAATTTGTTTTGAAAATTAAATTTTTCTGAAATTGAACGTAGATGGTGTTTGTTATCAGTTAGTAAAAGAAGTTAATTCTTCCATAATTTCCAAGATTAGTAATCCAGATCGGCAGCTGGCATCCCTACTTTCATCTTGAAATAGTTTTTGTGCTTCAGACTCATCATTGAATGTTCGTTCTACGTTTAGACCTAATCATTTAAAACTCAATGTAATTTGTTAATTTAATCTTCTACATAATTGTGTTTTCAGTTAAAACATATTTGCAAACATTCCTAACTTCTCAGATGTCTTATCATGTTCTGTTAGGATTCTTGGACCTTTTTTATACTAGAAGAGGAAGCAAAGGGAATCCAGGTTGTAACAAGGTACAGAGGTATCTGTCCTCCTTCTGCTTCTGGTATTAAAGCCACAAAAAACACAAATTAACTCACTATTACAACAGTCCTGTATGTGATTTTTCTTCCTCTGTTGCCTTTTATGCAAGTGTTTGCTTCTTGTTTATATATTTTATAAGATGGGCCTTAGTTCCTCTGCTCACCTGAGTGTGTAGCTGCTGGTAAGGTTCATCTGTATGACTTCAGGGAACAAACCTCAGCTCTTGGTGTGGCGGGTAGAGGACATCTGCAGGGTCAGCAATGTGACCGAGTTTATCGTTTGTCAAAAACACATTGCTGTTCTCAGCAGGAATGTTGTGGTTCCTGATAGATTTCCAGTGATACATGTTTTGTTTTTGGTGCTCCCAGAGGATGTGCTGCACAGATAGTGATTCATAAACCTGGACTTGTACTGTACTGTTGCACACGGAAGCAAACAGTTTGGTCTATATGGATTTTTTTGCTGATTTGCAGCTTTTGGCCACTTGTTGCCATTTTATTCCAACATACAGCTCCTGGTAGAAGTATTTATATCACTTGGACATTTTTACAGCTTGTCACCTTACAACCACTGTGAGATTTTATGATAGAACAACACAAAAAATAAAATCAATCATGTTTTTTTTTTTTTACATATAAAAATGAAACATAAGTGTGGTTATTTGTGCCAAATAGCCTAAGATCTGTCACATTTGATGGAGAGAGGCTGAAAATGTGATTTTACAAAAAAATCAAGAAATGGATTTAGACCTGGACTTTGACTGGGCCATTCTAACACATTATGCTATGATGTGAACTGTGATTTTACATGTTTAGGGTTTTTCTCTAAGTGGAAGGTGAATCTTTTCCCCAGTCATAAGTTCAGGATTGCTCTGGATTTAACACCACCAGATTTAACTATAGGATAAAATTTTCAGCCACATGTTTTCAGTTCCTTCCAGGGTTTGTTGCCAGCTTTAGGTGGTAGCTTTTACTTTTAACAATGCCAGTACATATATATGGGTATATTGTTCTGGTCTACCAGATAACATCCCAATGTAATGCACTCAGGTTTGTGGTGACAAAAGTGAAGAAGTTCAAAGTGTTTATTCTTCAAAAAGGCACTCTTTGAAGAAATAAGTTGTTTTTCATTAGACTTTCAGGAAAAGGGTAATTGTTGTTTTTATTTTTTGCAGGAATTGTGAACAGAGGTCTTTAGTAGCTTTAATAACATCCACATGTCTGAAGTGTCACAGTGACTAACTCAAATGAATGAATGTCTTTGAATTTAAACTAAAAACAGGGCACGTTTTTCCACTTTGGAATGATACAGACGGAGGAATGTCGGCCAGCGCTGTCTCCAAACATGACATCATTAGTCAGATATTAGTGGGGTCGATGTTGCCAAGTTAAACACACGTCCCACCTCTGCGGTGACCTCACCCCTCTGCTAAACACTGCTTTATCATCTGATTGTGTGTGTGTGTTTAACTCCCTGCCAGGGGCTAACACCACGTGGGCCCGTTGGGCTCACACTGATGTGCTCATTGGGCGTTCACACTCCTCCAGCTGCCAAGGAGAGCGTGGGTGTTTGGTCGTGATCTCGACATGTGTACGGAACGCTCGCTCACCCCTTACAACGGGCACATGCAAAACTCCCCCACACACTCTTTTTCTGTGTGTCAGGGCGTCGTTTAGTTCACTCCCTCACTGCAAATGGTCCCTGAAACAGTACAGATGAACATCGGTGAGCTCAGTTGGATTCTGTTTATTTTTTATTGAGCTTGCATGTTTTGTGTAGGGCCTAAGCACGCCGACTGCACCAGGTTGTTTCTTTCCTGCGGTTCTGCTGTCCCAGATTCGCTGTCACCAAACACCCAACCCTGTCACCCCACCAGAGCCCACACACACACACACGCACTCCCACAACATGTGTCACAGCACTAATTATCAGGAGTCTGGCTGCTAGAGGATAGGGTGATTCAAGTTTCCATTCCTGAGCCACCCTGAGGGTCTAGAATTAGAAGCCTGAAGACGCAGAGGACGGCCGGTGAAGGCAGCAGACGGCGGCACGCATCGCGACGTTAGAGAGGAGGACGACTGTAGAACCGGGTCCAGAACAGTGGGTTTTGTTCTCTCGGGGTTTGTCAAGAAGGCACAGTTGAGTTGTGGTAGATTTGATTGTGGGAAAAGAAGCTTAGGAAGCAGTAATTCCTTCGGGAGAGGGAGGGGGGGAAAATCTAATTGTCTTCGCTTTCAATCTCATTGAGAGTTTGTTTTTCCGCTAAGGACTGCCACTGTAAGTTTTTTTTTCCCCTCATTTTATTGCGGCATTAAATGTGTGTAGGTTTGCACAACGAGATGATTTAGTGGCTTGGAGGGATTCCTAGCTGGGGAAGCTGACCTAACATCCTGGTTGACGTGAAGCAGCTCACTGCGATGACTTGCTTCAACTCTCTGTTACAAAACGCAGGCAGCCTGTGAATGCCGTCAGACGGCTGCAAGCTGGCTCTGGAATTCGCTCGTTTCTCCTGCCAACAAACGCTCTTTCCCTGCTCCGTCTCTCCTCTCTCCCTCTTCTTCCCTCCGTCACTCGTGGTAGGAAACAATTGCAGATCTGTTTCAGGGTTTGTGTGGGAGGTTTCTTATTAGCCTTCCTCTCTGGATCTGCTCTTTAGAGTGAAATCCGCTTTTTTAGCTCTTTCAAACTGCCTTTCTTCCTTTTTTTTTTCTTCTCCCCTCTGTGTTCAGATAACTCACAGCCAAGCCAGGATCAGGCAACAGGTGTCCCAGAGCAGTTCACTGGCCTCTTGCACGGATCCTCTCCCGTCGTCGACAGCCGTGAGGACGCCTTCAGGGTTCCAGGTGTTCCGCCGCCCAACCAAGGCCAGCCGGAAGTGAGGAAACCCGCCAAAGGGAAAGAGGAGCCACCGGCTCCTTCGCGTTCCCCTTGCCGACCCAGCATGGCCGCCATCCTGACGGACTGCGATCCGAAAGCGATTTATGCCACTGTGAACAAGGAGCCCAGAGATGCCGCGGCGGGAGCAGGACCTGGCGTCAGGATGCGCCCTCCGGGTGACCTGAAGCTGGCCCGCAGCCTCTCCAAGTCCGACTCTGACTTGCTCATGTCGCCGCCCGGTGAAGAGGAAGGGGGGCTGGGGAATCGGAGCGAGTCTGTTTCTAACTGTAGCACCGGAAAAAAGAGGCTGGAGAAGTCTCCCTCCTTCACCTCAGAATGGGACGAGGTAAGCATCTGCTCTCAGAAAAAACTTTTTAATGCACATTATGGCTACGCGTTGTTTGTTGACATATGAAGTATCTTCTTAATTTGGAACTTGATTTAAATGGATAATTATACCCCTTGTGTCTGTGTCTGTGTTTGCTTTGTAAAGTTATACAGAGCTTTTTTATTCTGCTGTTCTGATGAATTCAAATATCAGCCGTAAACAGCAGCTTGATTGGCCACCTGTCGTGCTGCGAGGGGAGCTCAAACATCTTGAGCTCAAACCTCCTGCAAACACAGCAGCTAATCCAAAATCTGTTTGCCCATGCAAATGATAAAACATTTAATATTCCCAAGTTCTGAAGCGAAACATTTTCTAGAGCTACAATTTGATTGTACTTTCTCAGTCCTGACTCGTGTGGATTTTCCTAACTAAATATATCCCCCCTTCTATCCATTCTGCACTTTAATGCTTTTTGTCTGGATGTGGTTAAAGAGCTAAAGAGAGCTTCTGTGAAAGAAGATTAGAGAAGGCAAGGCAAGAAGATGGGGATGAAATGAACAAGAAGCTGAAAGGCAAAGACATAAGACAGAGATTTGGAACATGAGACTAAGAATATCAAAGACTCACATCAGCGCTTCGGTTCTTTCCGCGTAAAGAAAAAAGATTCTGGTCCTTGTAGAGACAAGGAAACCGTAAAGTGGAAAGTTCACAAGAAAATCATTCACCATACAAACTAAACTTTCTAGGAGGAAAAATTGTCCTTCAAGAGCTTTATTTAGGGTTTATCAAAGATTTAGAGTTAATAGCTATACTATTATAGTTGGTTAAGCAATAAATTGGGATTTAAAAATGTCAAGTTTCTGGGCGTTAATGCACGGCCGTTATCTTGAGATTTGACCATATTTCTCTTTGACTTCTTTTAGTTATTGTGCTAGAACAATTTGACATAATCTGCGAGTTGTTTCCAAGTAATCACTCCTGAATTCGCTACCTGACTAGCCTTTGGAGAACATGTCTAGCAGAAATAGTCATGCATCTCGATCTAATATATGTTTTGTCACATTCCAGTGGTGATTTATGTGATTTCTTAACAGGTCTTTTCTGCAGGATTGCCCTATATTTTCTCACCTCCATTTTCGTATCGCTTTTCTAAGTATAAGTGGATTGCGATGTTTTAGTATGTTTGCAAATAAGCCGTGTTCTTCATTTTCAGGAGATTATGGAACAGTTTTGTGAGATTTTCAAAATTTGGGATGATGTTTTGTAACCTGACTGCGTTAAACATTATCCCTGACCTGTTTGTTGCGTTCGCTGGTCTTTGTGATGCTGTTTGTTCAGAGATTATCTAACAAACATCTGTGGCAAAGCTGCATAGTGTATCAAATCACAATAGTCATTGGCAACATCAGTGTGTACAGTATCACACACAAAAAGGGTTGTTTGCATGTAACATTTGGTTACTTTTAATTCTTTTGGAGCTTTTTTTAAACTATTTTCCATAATCAGTTGCGTCATGGCAATATATTCAACAGTAAAATAGCAATGTTTTCTAAATAAGTGACTTCTGAGCGCATTCGGTTTTTAAGGATTTTGCATAGCTACGTTGTTTTTTTATTAAGAAAATAAGTTCAATTTGTGCACATTACTGTATGTGGAGCTAGATCAGGAACAGTAACACACACACACACACGCACACGCCTACACACAGTAAGAGAATACTTTATGTTGCAATGTTTTTGCTGCTGTGGACAAGTTTGTATCCAGGTTGCTGGACTACAGTGCAAACTGTAATCACCAATAGAGCTTTCTAATGGGGGTATGTTGAGACAGTCCAGCTGTTGGCGTCACTGTTGCTGCAGCATCATTTTTGTTTGCGCTGACATAAACTGTTAATGCCCCCCCACTGTAGACATTACATATAAATATCTTATTTACTCCTCACTTGGATGTGAGTCTGAGTTTATTATTTGTCAGCGATAGATTTCCAGAAGCTACCGTACTATAGCTGCAGCTCCCTGCGGGCTGATGGATTTCAGAACTGCACGCCAGCCGCAGTGCAGCAGACTGTTGCTGAAGAGGAGAAGGTGGTCTTTGAGGGGCATTTATGCACGACAGCAATTCGACCCTGTGTTTGCGCTGTCTGGAAATACTCATGTCAACACTTCCAACTTTAGTTGCTCTGGGATGGACTCTGGCCAGTAGAAGGCTTTTTACAGGAAGCACTTCCCTGTTCTGGAGGAGAATTGTAAAATCTTGGCAGTGTGGCTCATTCCAACTTGTTGCACTGTCAAGGTAACTTTGTGCACTGCATTTTATATTGGTATGGACTTCAAAGGACAGTCTCTTGATCTGAGTTTTGTGTTAAAGATTTAAAATAGAAAAGACATAAGTGACCTTTGTTCTTTTGTTCTCGTGTGACAGGCCTCTGTGGAATCATAAAACACAGCTGTGTCTTTGGTCAACTCACGAGATTTTCTGAGTTTTACTAGATTTATTCAGTAGGAAGATTTTTTTGGATTTCTTAGTCGTGACAGAAAGACTAAGAAATTCTGTCTTTCTGGAAAATGACAAATATATCTCAAAAGTTGATAAAACATTATAAAAAGAAGTATGAATTTTGACACTTAATTCTACATGCAATCCACCTCGTTTCCAATTATAATCCTTTAAAATCATATGTAGGTGATTATATCATGCAGATTTGAAAAATAAAAATATATATATATGTATCTA
>CAEGAE010023835.1:0-27485 GCA_903067095.1 Girardinus metallicus | reverse complement strand
CACATGGGAAAAAAGAGGGCAGACCATATGGGACCCAAATGGGTTTGCCCATGTAGGGTCACCGCCTACATGGGCCCCACATGGGCCTTACATGTCGGTGGCCCTACATGAGTTTGCCCATGTGGGGCCCATGTAGGCAGTGACCCTACATGGGCAAACCCATTTGGGTCCCATATGGTCTGCTCTCTTTTTCCCCATGTGGGGCCCACCTAGGTGTGCTGGCTGGGTAAGTTCAATGTAAATTTTGGAAATTGCGCACGATAAACCAACACAAAATGGTGGACAAGAGAAGTGATGGGGAAATGGTATAAAACCTGTTTTTGAAAATGTTTCCCAAAAACTTCTAAAAAAAAAAAAAGAAAAAAAAGTGCGATGCACATTTGTATTCAGCCACTTTGAAGTGCTAAGACGCATCAGGTCTGATTTGGTATCCGAACATGTAAACACGATAAAGTTAAAGGCTTCTCTCGCCTACTGCTAGCGATTCCCCGCAACTTCATCTCTGACTGTCCGAACCGCGAAAGACCCGGAGTCCACTGTGGTCGGAACTGTGCAGTAATTTCATGGAAAATGTAATGAGTGAGGCAGCAAGTGAGACACAATGGCAAAGTAAAACATATTACTCGCAAAAAAACTAGTGTACTTACCTAAGAAGCACAGAAAAAAACAACAACATAATAATAATAAAATTGAAAAGCAAAACACTGTTGTCTGAGCTTGTTTGAGCAGCTCTGAGTTTAATGCCAGACTGACTCGTGTTTATGCTGGTGGGATTTCTGGTACTCTTGCATGAATACTTGATTCCGCAAGTCCGGTCGTCCGTAGAGGGGCTGTTGCGGTGGAGCTTATATGTGAGGTAAAAATTGGATCGGAGCTTGAAGAGTTGGACGCAAACGGTGTGAATTGGCCTTGAGTCAACACTTCGTGTCTTTTGGGGAAATGATGTCACTATCTTTGGTTGTCTAGAGATTGAAAATTTTTTACCCATTCCTCTTTGCAAATAGCTCATGTTCAAGACCTTTGCCAGAGAGCATCAGTTTTCAAGCTTTTCCTGTTATATTTAGGTCTGTACTTTGACTGTGCCATCCTAACACATGAACATCCCAGTCTCCAGCACTTTGCGGTCTCTAACGTTCCCTAAAAAGAAAACCCTGTGTGGCCTTGACAGAGCTGCTTTGTTGGTACGGATATGAAGCTATGAAGCTACTCAGTAAGTAAATAAAGGAGGATTTTATTTACTTACCGAGGTGACTTCTGAAGACAATTGATTTCACTGGAATACCTTTAGGGGTAAGAGAGAAAAAAAAAACATGCTAAATATATATTCATGCCACTCAGTACAGATGCTCATATGTGATTTGTTATAAGTTTCATATTCATGCTTTACTGTCACCTAAAGTCCTGATACAGTATGTTGAATTTTGAGTTTGTTATGCAGCCGAATGGAATAAATTCGCCAAGCAAAAGCGATGTAAACCATAAAGCAGAGTGAGCTAGGAAGCCAAGAACGTTTTATGTCATGCCACCTGCTGAACAGCTAAACTTCAACTTTGAAAGATGACTTGAGCATTTTGAAGGAATAAAGCTGCTTGTCTGCAGGAGGTCACACATCTCTGCTCAAAGAGCAACCTCAGGAGGGTAAAACGGTTTAGACGAGCTGTTAAACTCCGCTTCAAAGTCAAACTGAAAAGAAAAAACATTTAGACAAATAAAGGTGGGGGAGCTGCAAGAACCACATCAGGCAGTTTCACCGCCGTTTGTCCAGCCATTAATCAGACTTCTAACACTGTCAACTCCCCAGGTACTACGCATCCATCAATTTTTTCATTGCCACTAATGTTGTTCAGTCACATGGTTCAGGCGAAATGTAACATTAACATGAGACCATCAATTTCACGGTTTTCCAACATCAATCAGTGGAACACATGAAGCCTCAAGGAAGCAGATTCTCAGTCTAAGCAGAGGTAGATAGCCACTTTTAAACACCTGCAGATTCTGTTGTTTTAGTGGTTGTATTTCAGTCAGTTCAAAAATACCTTATTTACCCCAGAGGGAAACTAAACTCATCCAAGTATCTTCAAAGAGTGATTGTGGATGGTGATGCTGTGGGCACTCAGTCTGAAAGCAGTCAGTCGCACAGCGAGTCTGAAGAAGCCCCTGACTGAAGACAATACTGCATTGTTTTCATTTATGTTAAAAACCTCAAATGTGGTTTTTCAACATGTGAAATACAAAGACCAATAGGAAAAAAAATCTATAAATATAGGATATAAATGTGGAACTGCTGAAAAATATGTCAGTCTACTGACTCAGTACTTGGTTGGGTTGGAGCTTTTCCTGTTGCTTTTCTTCCACACTTTTTCCTTCCACTCTACTTTCTGTGAACACACTTGGATGAAGTGTTCTGTAAAAAGCCACCTTCTTTAGCTGTGACATTTTGTAGCTTACCAGCCTTGATGAGGATGTCACTGGCTCTCTGTTGGACCATGATCAAGCAAAGGTAAGTGGGTCAATCCAAAACATCAATATTATCAATATGAAGTCAGTATCAGTATCGGATAGACACTGGGATCGATGCTTTCATTTCAGATTCCTTCTTGGAAGATTATTTTGCTTTTGTGTTGTAAATTCTAACTGTTGTAAAAACATTTTTGCTTTGATTTCCTCTCAATTAAAACATTTTATTATGTATTTTGTTTAGAAAACAATGCACACAACATTTGTTTTGTCTTTCTATTGTTTCTGTTTATCTTGTAAAGTATTTTTGCTGACACGTTTAAACTCTATCAACAATCTATTCTAGGTGTCAAGAAAGTAAATCAAAGGAAACCGATAGTTGATGATGATACAAGTATCGGTACTGGGTATCCGCGGTTCTGCCCTGTGTTTACCGGTAAGTGGTAGCGGACTAATACCAAAATAAGCAGCATCGCACTTCCTCCACTGTGTGGGCAGCCGTTGTCTGTGTGAGGGACAAAAAACATTTCTGTGTCAGTATTTTATATTATTATTTAGAAGCTAAATTTGAAATTTCCATTTGCTGTCAAAGAGCATTTGTAAAAAAAAAAAAAAAACATTTCAAGTATCAAACAGAGTCGGACCGGTTATAAAGATTTTATTTTGATCTGATTAATATTGAAATGTGTCCAGCAGAGGGCGTCATGCTCCCTGTTTCTCCTCCCTCTCTCTCTCTCTCTCTCTCTGTCTCTCTCTCTCTCCCCGCCCGTTCAGCGGTGAGAGCTCCCAGCCCCGCTGTCTGTTGAGCGGGTGAGGCAGGGCAGCTCTTCCACCTGTGCCGCGGATGCTGCAGCCGGAGCAGACCTGGCGTTACATGGCGTAGTTTCTGCATCGCTTACTTCTTGTCTCTCCTGAGGATTTTTATTATTATTATTATTATTATTATTATTTATTTATTTTTTTTATCTTTTGTCTTTCCTCCTCTGGCATTTTTTTCCTCCTCCCCTCCCCGTATGATAGAGGCATCTAAAGTTGTGATCATGCCTCCGCTCGGCGTTTGGGATTTGTAACAGCCTCATGTGCAAGGGTGATATCCTGTCAGCCTGTGATTTAACGACACGGTCCTTTGGACGCGGATAAAAACATGGACTAAACCTTCGCTTCAACACAGTCAATATGGGATTGACACAGCTATTTCTGGTTCTTTGCTTATTTTGCGCCTCCTCAGGTAGGATGCCTCTGCAATCTCTTGCAACACGTAGCTTAAAGGATATACGCAGTAGTAGAAGTATATCTGTATCCAGAAAATCTTGCGGAAGTTTGTCAAAAACAATTCCAATTTATTGCATATTATTGTGGAAAAGAAAAGAAAAAAAAAAGTGCCACTATGAAGGATTTTCACCATCCAGCTAACAACCTCAGTAACAATCTTCTTTGTTTGGAAATAAGTTGTAGGTTTTGGGGTTGACCCTGCTCTGCGCATCAGCGTCTTTGATGAACTAACACTTGGAGACGGAGGCTTTGATGGAGTTACTCAGGTCCAGGGCTTCCACAGCGAGTCTAGAGCGTTCCATTTCCAAGGTACTTGAAACACACTCCCTGCCGCATGTTTCTATCTGGTTATAGAAAAAAATCAAAATAAAAACACATGCATGATCCGGGGCCCTTCTGTGAAACAACAGAAGGGCCCCAGATCCTGTGCTTTTTAGGACTGGGCATAGTGCAGCCCTGAAATACTTAAGTTGGGTTTTCATGTCAGATAATCTGGGGATATTATACTTCGATACATAGCTGCACCGTACTGGATTGTTTGCTTTGTCCACAGCAGGAATGATCTTGTGAGACAGTCCCATCTGCCTCTTTTCAGGACTTTCGAGACAAACATAATGCAGCCCTAAAATCCTTAAATTTGACCCATGTAGGTTTTTTCTCACAGGTCTGGCAGACCTGTAAGAAAAAACCTACATGGGTCATGTAGGGTCATGCCATCATATGCCGATATATATAAGCATCATATACACAATAAACATACACCAGAGTCTGTAACAGGAATGAACTCAGGAGGGGGTCCCACCTGTCAGAACAATTGGCAGTACTAGGTCATGAAACAGTGGGGTGTCCAGGGCAAGCAAAAAAGGGGGGGATTGTGCAAAGAATATGTTGATCTTGATCATGTTATGTGAAGGTAAAGATACAATATGTAGATCTGAAAAGACATGTCTTGAATTCACTGGTGATTCTCTGGAAGGCTTTCCGGAAGTAAGTCGTCTATTCTCCGTTTCCAGTCGGGAATTCCTTCGTTAGTTGGGCAAAACTGGAGTTTCCAGAGCCACATTTGCGTAGCTATTGAGATTTTAATTCCATCCACGCCCGTGTCACATCTTTACAACCCACTGCGATCCAGTATGATTGCCGCTGACAACCTAATCACGAGGACAGAGATAACTTGGAAGCAGAGGCGAAACTGAACATCTCCTGACGTTTTAAAGGGATTATTGTTGTCCTGGAGCCAGGGAAGCAGCGCCGATCAGCTGCCAGCAGCACGTCTCTTCGCTGATATCTTCTCATCTCCCAGCACGCCCGTTGAGGCAGCGTTGCGTTGCCGTGCTGCTGCGGCGGCTCCGGCCTTCTTTGCTTAGGCGTGTTACTTGATGTCTTCTGTGTAGATGACACTCAAAAGGTGCGCTCTACACCCAGGCAGAGAGCCGGAGAGGGCTGAGAAAGAAAGGGAGTTAAACATAGACGCTTATTGAAAGAACCTCCCACTGCTTTTTCTGTAACAAGGTAAAAAAAAAATAAAAAATAACACAAACTGTACTTAGTCTAGCACCTTTCCGTCTCTTTTTACGTCCACTGAGCGCAGTCAGGTAGAGCGGATGGTGTGTGTGTTATTTATGGCAGAGCTCGCCTCCATCCTTCATTCGGGATGTCTGTGTAAAGTCGGTGGTGCTGATGCTGCTGGAGGAGGAAGAAGAGGAGGAGTAGAGGAGTAGGAGTTGGGTGGATGGATGCGAGGCAGAGCAGACCTGGGCCTCTGCTTGTTTGTTATCAGAAGCAGACAGCGACAGCCTCATTCGGCAGAGATGCAGAGTCGGGGATGATGAGAGGGAAAAAGCAGGGTAGGCTGTCTGCCAGCTGTTTGATAGACTGTGTTGATACCTCGCGTATGGACCCGCTTGGCTGGCCGGGACCGGCCGAGAGGGCCCCCACAGTGACATTCCGGCGCTCATTAGATAGCAGGCAGAACATATCCATGGCTGTCCTCTCCGCCGCCTGCCTGCCTGCTGCCAGAGGGGGGGAATGCTGTGTGTCTCTGTGTGGCTGGGTGGAGGCAGAAGGACGAGTCTTATTCACCATATCGAAATGTATAGCGAATATACTCATATTTGTGATATCTCTGGATCTTTGTCTGTCAAAGTGGGGTTTTATTTGTGCGAGAGTAAGGAAGAAGAAGGCTGTGAGCATTGGAAAGGTTTGGGTAGGAGGGAAGTTGGTGCTGAGGTTTTTTTTTAATTTTTTTTTTGAAGGGAGCTGTCAGTGCTACATTGCCTGACATTAGGAGATCTCAGAGATAGAGGAGGGGGGAGAAACCCCCCCCCCAGGCCATGCTTCTCTAATGTCCCGATGCCAGGTGATGCTCAGATACAAATGATCACATCACCCTCCTCCCACACAGTTTTCAGGATCCACATTATTGCTCTGTAGGAGCAACAATAACGAAAAGAAAGACCCGGCCCACACCCAGAAGCACTCCCCTCCCCCAGCGCACGCCCAACCTGTGTGGATGGATCAAACTCATTTGAAGTGCAAACAGCACAATTTAAAAGCATCCTTTGAGCTGTGGCGCTGGGCTCGCTGTAATTGCAGCAGTGTGTGTGTGCGTGTGTGTTTGTGGTTTGTGAATATGAATCCTGTCAGTCTCTGAAGCAGCAATTTTTACACCGACTGAACACTGACAGTAAGATGTTTCTGTGTTTGTTGTGCTTGTGATGTCGCTGACTGCAGCGACAGTTAAGTGCAACAGGACGGAAGAGGCTCATTTATTATACAGCCGTGCTGCGCACGCGCGGGGGCGCGTGTGTGTGTGTGAAGAGCAGTAGGAGTGTGGTTCATCCTTACAATGTTGACATTGTGTTGAAGCGTATGGGAAGGATTCATACTTTCTGTTTGAATACATCAGAGTTGGTTTGGAGCTTTAAAGTGGTAATCCTCTCAGTAAACACTAAATCAAGGCTCTTTTTCACACGCTACTATTCTTCTTCAAAGAAAAACAACCTGTTGTTTGTGTTACTACCACTAAATGAACCACAAAGCAGTCCAGTGAGAAAACTGTAATAAACAGCCATGGTTTCTTTGTATAATATTGCAACAGATTGTGATGCTAGCTTTCTTGGCATCTGCAAGAAAGCACGCCGAGAACCTGTCAGTTAACAGAAATGCGTGTTGGACCTGTGGCATGCTGGGAAATCTTGCTCAGTTGATGGCTCTTCTGACACCTGAGACAGATAACTATGAACCTACACACATTTAAAACCTTAGTTTTATTCTATTGGGACTTTACTTAAGAGAGATGTAATGTCGAAAGAAACTGATACCTGGTTTTCAACGTTTTCATTTATTTATCTATGCAAATATTAGAGGTGAAAAACATATTAAGGGTGTAATGATTAATCATGTTTAATCAATTATTGAAATAATCATTAACCAATTTAGTAATCGATGAATTGTCAAGTGAAGTACGCATACAAAAATAAGCTATTTGGTGCAGGAAACAACAGTCAAAGCAGTAATTAAGCTAAAGCTAAACAAAATGTTGACATTTTGCATTTAAAATAAAATGCAAAATGTAAACATGTTCTAAAAGAGTGGCATAAAACATCGGTGGGCTCAAAAAAATTTGTATTAACCAGAGCATCTCTTTCCAAGTGTTCGTTGCTTTGCCTCCATGGTTTGTGGCGGGATTTCTTCTGATTTTCTTTCAGTTTTGTAGAGTTTCTGACTACTAGTTGCACAGTCAGCCGACTCTCCCAGCTGAGCTGTGAGTCTCTGCAGCCCCTCCAGTGTTGTCACAGGCTAGATTGCCACTTCTCTGTTTAAAGCTCCCCTGTTATTTTGGATAGATTGCCACGTCTAGGTTAGGTTATCTCATTAAAAGCTGACTAACTAACCCGAGCGCTTCATTATTCTGTTTTTTAAGGAAATGCTCTTAACAAAAACAGCTGGACTTAACTTAAGATTATTTCACACACAGCTTGACTTTATCGATCAATATTATCTATTTGCTAAATATGTGTTTTATGGATACAACTGGGTGCAGGGAGTGTATTTGATTTTTAGTAGAGTAGAGAAAAAAAGCAGAATTTTCACTCATTTTTACATTTCTCAAAGCTCTGTAGCTTTTAATTAACGGTAGTTGAAACCGGCGTGTCTTTAGTGGCATCATTAAAATTACTCACAATTATTCCTATTAAAAAAAAAAAAATTGCAACCAAAAGTGCTTTGACCTTTTGCGACTAATAATGAAGAGTTAATTGATGTTAACTTTTGCAGCACTAGCCTGTTCATGCTACAGGGTTATTTCGAGCCACCTCTTCATCATGCCATTGTGGTGCTGACTACAGAGAGAGTCAGACTTTTCTAAGCTGGTGGGAAACAAATTTCAAAGTTAAACTTAAGCTTTTAAGGACGGAGTCGAGTAGATCAGTGGGATTTTTCTCTTAAGTTTAAGTCTTCTTAGTGGGAAATTCCCTCTTTTTACTTTTACAGAAACATTCACTGGCTACACAACTGTAGAGGGATAAGAAAAGAAAAAGAACCTCTATACTAATATTCCATACATATATTTTTAAACAACATTCCATTAGGAAATAATGTCTAAATGTATTCCCTTCTAAATAAATCAGGGGGAAAAAAAATCTGCCATCAGCAATCAAACCATTATCATTTTAATCTTTGGTGATGAGTTTCGGGTCTTAAAGGTAGTAAGCCCTCATTGCCATCACCCTAATCTTTAAAAAGCCTCTACGTATTCTACAGCAGATACAAGTTGGGATTCTGTCCAAAATGTTAATACTACTTCCAGTCAGAGGAAACATTTAGGCAAAAAGTAAACAATTACTCTAAACCTTAATCTATCAGATGCATGAATTTTAGGCTGAATTGTCAATACTGCTTATCAAATCTGTACTGACATTTCACCTATCGCCATGAAGTGTTTTGCAATCGCGAGGTGTCCAATGTGTGTTTGAATGTAAAATGTAACTAAAGACAGCTCATTTTATTTGAACAAAATAAGAAAAAATGTACAAGTTGTAGAGAAACACATTTTATTACTACTTTTTTTTCGTTGCGTATTTATTTTCCTGATTTCGGCTAACTTAAACATCTACATGTTTACATCCTAAGGCAAATTTGAGAGAGCCGCCCGACCTCGATTACAACCTTCGAGCTGAATTCGAATAACCTTTGAACACAGTTTTCTCGTCTCTTCGACATAGTGCTTTTTTTTTTGCTCTACTCTGTCGCATTGCACTCCCCCCACCCAAAAAAGAAGTTAGCCATTCTCTCCAATCTTATGACTGACATTATCCCCAACTCCCTGTGGTCAAAGTCATCTTTGCTTGCTGACTTCTGAGGCAAAGCCGATCCACACAGGAGAGCGAGTGACCATGGAGAGAAAGTGATTTCTTTTCCCTCGGGGCAGTTATACAGTTGGGTGGCTGGAATGCTGTCATTAGCTCTGTGTATGTGTGAATGTCAGACGGGCAGACACTGAAGAGGCGATCTGAGAATTGGGGAGAAATTGCTGGCCGAAGCAGTCCTAGAGGTGCCCTTCGTTGGGTTTATTTGTTCCAGAAGAGTGAAGCCTTGGGAGGGTGATGTGGGGGCGGGGGGGTGGAGGTGGGCTTCAGAAAATGCAGATTGCCTGTTGGACTGACTTGGACTGAGTTATTGCTACGCTTGAATCAAAACTCCTAAAGTTTACTGAACTTGGTCAAATCGTTCTTGCACCGATCCTGTTTTAAATAACCAATACCCATTTTAGTTTTCCTTTATGTCTGATCACCTGCTTTCATGACTTTTATTTGAAGGTTTATAATTCATAAACTGCTCTGTGTAAGCTTATTGTGCTCAGCAATTAAATGCAACAATGACCACTGAAAATGTACTGCTGTGTCCTTTGTAAAGACAGTAGCTTTGAACCTAAAAGAAAATGGAGGAATTATAAGGTTATCCCCATTTATGGATCAAAGCTTATATCTCCTCCTGAGACCCGGCCCTTACACTTAATGTCCATTATAGTGGACATTTTGTTGAAGCTTATTTTTTGTTCCTACTTTGAATTACCCTTTCTAGCCCTACAGTACTCTTTAGAGGACATCCTTTGCTTTCCAGGGATGTGTCATGTGACAGGTTTGCATATCGGGAAGTCCCTTTTTTTTCCTAAATCAAAATGGCTTTCCTGCCAGCAACCACATTTTATCGAAAGAGGGTAGACGAGTCAAATATTTAACTTCTTTTGTTATTTTCGTCATGAAAATTATTGATATTCTTGTTAATTAAATACCAATATAACAATTTAATCATTTCTGTTTAGAAATGACAGACCTTTTATGAATGTCAGTTGTAGTGGACATCAGGACCATTTTAGTGTATTTTATGACTCCACATTGTTGTAGGAGAAAGAAGTGAAACAGGATTCTACACAAGATAGTAGAGGGAGATTCAGATCTGGAGTTGTCAGATGAAGATGAGGTTAAGTATCAGCCGATAGTAGGGGACCTCATCAGATCCAGGACAATCTGATGAAGAGACAGACTCGTGGCGCGTTCACGCTAAACGCATTAAGCATGTCAAAAACGCATTTGACGCTTCAAGTTTGACACGTGTGCACTCTTGGTGCGTTCATGCCAAAAGCGTTTTGAGCATCAGGTGCGCCTGGTTTACATTCACAGTCTATGTGGAACGTCATACAAACAGTTCAAATCTCGCCACACTAGACGCTCGGAACTCGCCTCCACGGCCCTCAACGTGCCTCCACATAGACTCTGAATGTAAACCAGATGTTCAAAACACATTTGGTGTGAACGCACCATCAGAGCCAGAAAGAGAGCAGGAAAGTCTCCGAACTAGGTGGGCCAGGATTAATTAGTATGTTTGCCAGGCATTTGTGATGGCAATGTCCATTTCTTGGTTCTGGTTGATATTCGATGAAAGCTCAACATTTGGTCATAAAGGTCCACGCCACCCGCCATCACTTCTGGCTGTCGTACCATCCATCCATCCATTTTCTGTTCACCCTTAGTCCCTTAACAGGGTCGGGAGGGTTGCTGGTGCCCATCTCCAGCTACGTTCCGGGTGAGAGGCGGGGTACACCCTGGACAGGTCACCAGTCTGTCGCAGGGCTGTCGTACCTGGACACGAATTTTTTCTTTGTTAGACCATCAGCTGTAAATATCATGTAGACCTTTCCCATAAATGGTGGAGACCATCACCACAGGTTTATCGTCAAACCACTTTGTGACCGTCAGCTAAGACGCTCCCTTCTGTTCACAGTGACCTATCTTCTGGTAATTGGCATGGCTTTGGTATTCTTTGTTTCATCATAATGGTTCCAGTTGCTGGAAGACCCTTTGAGAAGTTTGCAGAACTTATTCCTCATCATTTTCCTGCTAATAACTGGCACTTTTGATTTTTTAGTCCAGAAGATTTTGACTCTCGGAAAGCCAAGATAGGCCATGTGTGCTGATATTCTGAAGAAAGTCCGTGTTAATGTGTGTGATTTTATACTTCTATCATGTTTGAAATAAATAAAAAAAAATAAACAATTAAATAAGTAAAAACAAATAAAGTCTTTATTTCTTGGGCAATAGTGTTTAGGGACACCCCTGCAGTTTGCAGCCGTATTTGGTTTTCATTTCAAGTAACAAGCAATAGACTGCAACCAGAAATTGATAACTTTTCGTTATTAAAAGTATTTTTCAAATTTGACCTCTTCTTGGGTTAATGTGATTAATTAATCACTAATCTGTACATTTTTCCAATTTTGAATTTTGTCCACTACATTGGACATGCTATGAAATTTAAATTAAAAAAAATATTTTGAAAAACTAAAATGGTAAGGTGTTCATTTTGGCCTAAATAGGTAGGAAATCACATAAATGCAGAAATTGGAAGACACTTTTTTTCTTCATGTAGGATGCAGAACCTTTTTTCTTTTTTGTAATCTAAAACTAAACAAAGTGAATCAAGAGGCATGCTGGTTGTGTGATTTTTTTTTTTTTGTATTGGACCTGAAGATCTTTAGCATGAGCAGATTAGGGGAAATTGGCTGATTTTGATCATTGGCTGATTGATTTGTGCATTGCTTATATTTTATTAATCTTTTGATGTAGTTCGTTTTGCATTGGAGGCACAAAGTAGCAGGAGTTTTTAACATGTTTTACTCCAGGGTGTTAGCTTAGTTTTAAGAATGTTCTGCTAGTCATTATTGTTTTATTTTTTTGGTTTTTGCTGGGAGTTTTTTTCAGTCATAGTTTAACACCTGATAGTCCAGTAGACTCGGTTTGATTGCAACATTTGTTACATTTTCAGCTGGGGTGATTCACTTTCGTTGCACGGTGTCAAACGCACCAAACTCTTTGAAAAACCTGTTCACCTCCTCGTCGGTGGGGGGCGCTGCATCAAGAACCACTGGAGGAAACAGCATGAAAACTTCCGAAGAAGACATGAGTGCAACTTCCTTCTTCAAAACCAAAATGGAGTGGCGTCAGATTTTAGCAGTTGTAGTATTTTGCTTTTGGCTTTAGCGAAAGACCACAAGCCATTTCTCCCTCTAGCGTGTTTATGCTAGCCCAGCCAGACTGTCTAGGCAAATGAACCAGGGTTTGGTTAAAGCGAACTAAACAAGGCTGGGGTCTGAAGCTTTTAATAAGTAAATATTTTTCCGCATGTTACCTATTTGTCACCAGAAAAACCATTCAAAAAGAGTAATTTCATTCCTAATATTTTGTTAAATTCAGAACCACTATCATGGTTATGCTAGGTTTTGTTCTGCTGTAAGGAAAGCTCTGCCTTATCTAGGAAACATCAAATCATCATTTTCAGCTTTTGCTCTGAAAATTTGAGTTAATTTCAGCCTGCTGTTTTTTTCCCCTCACTTTTGAGCTCTTCTCTAAAACATATTCGACAATCGTTATTGTTTCCCATTGTCGCTCCTTTCTCTGCAGTGCTGCCTAGGAAGTTGGTCTGAAGCTTGGTTGTTTTTCTTTCTTTCTAACATGCACACCAGGCTTCTCCCGTTGAGTTATTTCTTAACACTGCAGCCTATAAATATCTTGACTATTTTGTCAGAAACCGTCTTGCAAGCACTGTCACGCTATGCTCTTATGCACTGCAAATGTTATGCTGCCACAAGAATTCACTGTTAAAGTTTCCCTGCAGCATCAGTACAAATTGAATTCAGGATGACCCGGTAATTCTGACCAGAACTCCATTCAGCATTTCAATAGTTTTTGTCTGGATGTGTGTCCATAAGAGCTGAAACCCTCCTCGCTGCATTATTCTCTTCCTTTATATTGACTCTGTAGTTGCAGGGCGGTGAAAAAGTTCCCCCCGTTTTATTGCACATCTTCCAGTCGGCACCTGTTTATCTCCAGGCATGCACTTACAGCAGCGTGTGTGAGCTTTGACAGTAATGAAAGCTTTTGTGTTTGCTGCGACTTGGAGGTTTTATCGTCGCTGTGAATCCTCCTGCAAGATTTTCTCCTGGCTTTGGCGTGTTCCTGTGCATCCAGCAGATAAAATATCTCGCTCGGAACAAGTTCAGTTCTTCATTTTAATAAAAAAACATTTATCCTGGGAAAATAGTGTCGCTTCAGATGCTTTTAGGGCAGTGATGTCTTCCTTCCATGTCTGATTTCAACAGCGTATATAATGCAGAATAGTCTTGGCTCTGGGTTTTTAATCTCATCTCATGGCTCCCACAGTCTTAACTGGTGGAGAGATTGCTTATTAGCAAAAATGCTGTGGAAAAGCCGTAGGAGGTGTTGCTTTGTTCTGGGAAACCACCAGGTGACTGAGACCGAAAGTCCTCATTATGCAGCTTACCAAAGTAGCGGCAAGCTAGCAAGACTGTTTTAAGCAACATATTTCCTATTAGAGGAAGAAATATGAGACGTAATATACAACCGAGGTGAACTTCTGCCTCTCCAAACAAGCATCGGAGATACCCCTAATCTTACATATGTGTAGATTTTTGTACCATTTGTACTTAGAAATGAGATGAGAGAAAAAGCCTTTGGTGAGAAAACTGGGCTTTCAGTAAATTTAAGATTCAATGTGTTATTATTTGTATAAACCTTTTGACACGAATTATTGCGACCACACTGGGATGATAATGCGACGGACCAATACAAAGTCACACTTGTTTGTGAAGTGGAAGTAAAATGATGCAGTTACACCTTGGATTTGTCTCTTCCAGCTTTGAATTGTTTGTCTGTTCCTCTTTGCAAAATAGCTCAGTTGGACTGCATTAAAAAAAAATTAATTAATTAATCGGTGAACCACAATTTTCAAGTGTTGATTTTCTCTTGGATTCATATGGCCCAGCCTTTGACTGGGCCATTTTAACACATAAATGTGCTTGAATCTAAACCACCCGTGGCTTGTTTGCTGTTTTAACTACATGGTTTGATGCAAACCGCACACAGGGCCTCTTACGCCTCTCTTTCAGAAATGTCTCTGTCCTAAAGAACAGATTTGTGGAGTGCTGACAAGTAGTGGTCATCGACAGATTATCCCACTTGAGCCGTGGGTCGCTTCGGCTCCTCCAGATTTTTCCAAGGGCCACTTGGCTGCTTCCCTGATCAATACGCTACTTTCTCAGCCTGTCAGTTTAGTTGGACAGCCATCTCTTGCTAAGTCTGCAGTTGTGTTTTCCTTTTCCCATTTTTGTATGACCGTTTAGAGCCTGACCCTTATTAAGCTCCTCCATGACCTCCACGGAGGTCAAATCTCTGATGTCTGATGTGTTCATGATGGTATTTGTCCTCTAAATGTCTCTCACAAACCTGTGAGCCCTTTGCAAAAGGACTTTAGATATTTTGAGATTCAATTTTACGCAAGGAGAGTATTTAGTGAAATAAATTTAAAAATAAAGGAAGCTAAAGGAGTATGACTACTTTTGTTTTCAAAGTATGCAATTGGGATTTGAGGTTTTTGGCCAGCTGATAGAACTCCAGTTGACAAACGTATTAAATAAATCACGAGAATTACATTTTAAATGCTCACATCAGAATCTGACGCACTGAATCATCCTTTTATAGCTGCTTTGTGTCAGGGGTGGTCGCCAGGAGCAGGTGGCTGCCCCATCCAGGCGCCTGCCAATACATAATTGACCAAAGGCCTTGTCAGCGGGGCTGCATTGATTTGGCAACAAGGAAACGCTGACTGGCTCATCACAGCTTTAAACTCGCATTTATGTATGTTTTTCAAGAATGCAGAGACGTCAGCTGCTTCGCTTGTCTTGATCTTAAGCGCTTTTCACGGCCAACCGCATGTAGATTACTCTTACCACAGCAACGAAATGAGAGCAGGCCTCAACCCTATAATCCACTAACGTGTCATTTGACGCAGCCCCTTGCCCTAAGCGTGTAAAAGATGGTGATGAAAGTCAGATGCGTATGGGTCAGACGTTCCTGGTTGCCAAATTGTGGATGAGCCCAGTGTTGGAGGTTCCCTGGTCTTCACCATCCCCCCGTCTGTATCGGACCCGCCCTGACACCTGCTCCCACTGTGATTATTTTTGCTCAAGATTAAGATGTCGTGGTACTCACTGTTCAGTCTGCGCCCTGGCTAAAAAAAAAATAAAAAAATAAAAAAACAAATAAGGAAACCTATTTATAGCTTCGGAAAAAATAATGTCCATTAATCTCAGATTATTTCCAACAGTACCATTTGGATTTGGTTGCTAAGCAGGATCTACAGATTGCGGCAGATTAATGCTAGGCAGAACTCTTTTTGCCGTCATTGGACCATCTGTCCCACGTCAGCCAATGGCAGAGATCATATCTGTTGATGTAAAATGCATGAAACATTTCCTGTCGACAGCCTTTGACGAAGCACAAATGTAGAGAAAATTGGACAGAATAGCAATTAAGCATAAAAAAGGGGAAAATGCTGAAGTATGCCAGCAGAATCTTAAAATCCATGTCATACTTTATTCTTTCCGATATATATGTTCATTATTCTCTGTCTTTAGACTCCATGGCTTCCAGCCTTGCATTGCGTTGGGTTAATTGGCTACTCCCACCAGCTGGAAGTAATCTAAATACTCTGAAGAAAAGCTGCCACAGCGTCCTGGAGTGCTTGAGTGTGCCAGGGTTAGCTTGCTCGCTTCCCATAGCTGGAAGTGAGCCCTTTGATGTGATTACTTCTGAGAAACGTCATCATTTATGGATGCCTCCATTAAAGTTGCACAAAGTTTTGTTGGAAAGGAGAAAAGGGGGCACATGGCTGGGAAAAGGGCGTACGAACGAGTGACACACAACTGGCAAAAAGTTCTCTCCTGCAGTGTTATTAGCATTTCACTTCTTCTCCTAAAGCTACCTGGCTTCATGTGTCAAGTCTTACAAATAACCAAGGAGGGAGTCGATAGCTGGCAAGAACGACTTGCACTATTTGAGAGAATGTTCTGACGGACCATCAGCAAACTGGCTGTAAGAGAAACTGGTGTGTATAAAAAGGCCTGAGCAACTCAAGCCAAGGTCAAACGGATCGTGTCCGTTGACGCGTCAGAGCATCGTGTTGTGGAAAAAACTATTTTTACCAAGCACTGTCAGGTGAAATCACTCAATCAGGTTTATTCATATATTGTGCACAATATATGAATAAACCTACAGAGAGCTTGTAGGACAATCAATAATGAAGCAGGTCTAAAATGGCAAAGCTTGCAAAAACAATTGCAGTCCAGAAAAAGTGAGTACATTTCTCACTAAGGCTCTCATTTATCACAGGTGAATACAGCAAAACAATGGGTGTGTGGACATTTTTACTCTCATTTTCGGATGCATCTATTTGGTGTGAAGCTTTGTTGGGTGAATTACAAGCCCATTCTGGTGCTAAATGACGGCTAGCAGCGAAACGTTTCAGCTGATCTTTTTTCAGCGGGTTATAGTTCTTGTATTTCGTCTTCTACCAGTTCACCTTGGATATTACAGAGGCTGATTGCACAAATGTGCCACAAGCTATGCAGAGTTCTCTAGGAGACTTATATAATCAAGGAGAATCATATGAGCTAGCAAAATTTATTCCAAAGTTTATAGAAGTTTAACATATACCTTCGGTCATCTGTTGTAGCAGTCACAGTGCCTAGTATCAAATGTCTTGACTTATTCAACTTTAAAATCATCTGTGCGCATGTAAAATTTAAAAAGCTTGCTCGTCCATCTTGCGGCACTGTCTCTTCACATCATCATCTTCACAACGATCACTTCTGGATACACGACCCAAGGAATTTCACTTTGCTCACCACGTCCAACACTTAGCCTGCTAAATAAAAAGATGGGAAATGTAGCTTCTGATCTTCCTCAGTTGTAGCAACACTAAGGAACAACAACACTTCTTTTTTAGGGTTAAGCCAATTGTCACGCTTTGTGTAACTAGCGATCAGTTAGCACTTACAATAATTTAGCTTGACTGGGACACACAAGCTGAAAAGTGCAGGAGAATGACTGACTCCCTTAAATACAGTAAAAAGGTTTAGATATTTATATAATAGGATATATTTTCTCTGAATCATTAAAAAGTAATACTAAAACCTTGAACGGCACGTTCCATTTTGCATAATTAGCTAAAGAAATTAAGAATTTAAAAAAGCATGTGACATTTTCTTGTCCTGCATAGCTCTGCTCAATATTCTGCTGGACAGCAGAACCTAGTTTGATGCTTTGCAGTATAAGATGGACTTTATCCAGCAGTTATAAATCTGTGACTTTTCTTTGAGGCAAACTCTTAAAATATCAAATTAACACACAAAATTTGCAGAGACTATGTTTGTGTTTCAGGGTTTTTAGGGTGTTTTTTTTTTTTTTTTGTCAGAAATCTTCTGCTGTGATACGGTCATTTCCTGAAAAGGATTTTTTTTTTTTATCGTCTTTGGATCAGCTGGATCAGAAAAACTAACCCAACCGGGCTGTGGAGTTTAAGTCCTAATTGTTTCCAGCAGTAAACACGCTGTTTCATGGGTCACATGTGAGGCAATCATTTGCTTTCCTCTCTAAAAACTATGTTTTGATTAATGAAGTCCAGTGTGCGAACGAATCAGCGTTACAGTTCTACACGATGTTTGAAATAGATTGGAGAAAGTTTGGTAAACCTGAAGCCCAAAAGTTAGCAACAGAAGAATTAAAGCTGCTATTTACTATTATAATTTTTATCTTTTCTAAACATGTGTCGCTAAGCTATTTGCGAAGGAACTATATGTGAAGAAAATCTGCCGCTATGAAAGCCTCATGGGAAGAGCTGTGCTGCTTAGTCTTATCAAAAACACAGAGCACGAATCATGTCTGTGTACACTGAGACGCAGCTAGTTTCTTTCAGCAACTTCCTGATTTAAAAAGGTCAACACACCTGCCTTACTAGGTTGCCATATTTTCTAGTCTCCTTGAGAGACATGAGCCAGTGCTCATTAAAGATTAATCTCTTTAAATTTGTCACTTTTTTTTATTTTTTATTTTTATATCTTTTTGTTCTCACTCCAGGGACCTCGAGGGAGGTAAAAGCTCCTGCTACGGTTTCTAAACGGATGGTCCAGAAGCTTAGAGGCAAGAATGAGTTTACTGTGCTGGCGACCCTCAAGCAGGACCATCTCAACTCAGGAGTCATTCTCTCCATCCATCATTCTGAGCACAGGTAAAACCAACGAGCTTTTTATTCCTCACAGTTTTTGTTTGATTCCAATGTCTCTTTAAGAATTTCAGTGCGGGAATACGTAAGAACAGCTTTGTAAATGTTTTCAGATGTGTGTGAGCGTCAATTCATTATGTATATTTGGAGCTGTAAAGTAGGGTTTTGCTCTTCTAGTTGAAAGCAGATTTGTACATACATGTTAAGGAGACATTTAACAGTCACTTATAGCCGTACAGTGACTGATTTCTTTAGATTCCTTACCAGAATCATAAGTTCTGCTGACGTTCACTTCCACGGTCAGGAGCACACCGAACTAAAAATTTGAGGTTTAAACGGTACAAATTGCAGCAATGAAAGGTCGCTTGGAGAGGAAGAAGCCATTTCTCCAAAACTCATATTAAAAATCCATCTACAGTTTTCCAAATAAACTTCAGCCTTATTGTTTTACAAAACACGTCACTGTTACATGTAGAGGAGAAAAGCTTGCAGGACTGAGAACACACTCCTAACTTGGGTGGTGGCATCATGCTGCGTGGGTGACTTGCTTCAGGAGAGACTGGTGCACTTAAGAAAATATGTGTCACATGTGATCAAAAAGAGTTTGGTACACGATTGAACAGTAGCCAAAATGTGACACGCCGTAAAGCCAGCTCGTGTGAAATTCAATTAATTGACCTTAATTGCAGTTGCATTCAAAATATAAAACATCTCATTTAGTCATATCAACAGACTGAATGTCTGCAATCAGTTAGCATCTACGTGTTTTACACACTGGCTAAACAAACGCAGCAGTTCCATTTAAATGCTGATGTGTTCGTCATCGTCCACAGATGCTGTAAGCACGGAGTTTGTAATTGTGAGCGGCAGACCCTGTCTGCACCTGGTATGCTAATGCTTCTATTAGTTTGTGCTAGTCGAGCCGTTGGACGATCAGAACAGCAATCTGACTTTCACATAACGCACTGATTGAACAGTTTGTACATTAAAGTCAGTCCTGAGCAAAGAGCTCCCAGGGATGTTAATGACTTTCCCCCACCGCTGATTAGCTTTCCCAGCCGCTCAGATTCTACAAAGCAGCGCTGCGTGGTTTCATTTGGAAATGTGACAAGGACTAATTCAGCATCAGAAGTGTAAGCGAGTGCACTTCCAGAGCCAGGATTAATGTGCATGCATGGCTAGGGGAGAGTAAATCTATTAGATGTGGTTTGCAGATAAATCAGTTCTATTGCTACTCTTTCATGAGCGTCTTTGTTTCTTTCTTCTTTTTTTTTTTTTTACTTTGAACGATGTCTCCAGGAAGCAACTTTTCTTTAACTAAGTCTGCCTTTAAAAGCAGAGGTGATGTGTGTGCGTGTGTGTGTGTGCGTGTCCGTGTGCTGGCAGCTCTTTTCATTAAAGTCCTATGGTTGGTAAATCTCAGTGCTGGGGAGAAGAGGATTCTCCTCGAATACTAATACTCCAATGTAAACAGCCGAACAAGTAGATGCTCTCCGTTGTTGCTGATGTTGCCTCTACTAGCCGTATAGCTGCTGGTGGGATTACATTTAAAATATTGTTGCTGATCTCAGGAATTTGAGTACACATTTTCAAATGTTCAAGGCGTTTAACTGATAATGGCATTACATATTTGGATGTTTTTGTTTTTTTTTATCATGATGGGCGACCGGTGCTACTTGAATTTTTTAGGTTTCTGGAGCTTGAGAGCAGTGGCCAGCGCAGTGAGGTGCGTCTTCATTACCGCACCAAAAGCCACCAGGACCACACTGAGGTGTTCCCCTACAGCCTGGCCGACGACCAGTGGCACAAAGTGTCTGTGGCTGTCAGCGCCTCCCACGTCATTTTACACGTCGACTGCAACAGGTAACAGTTTTGCGATTCGTCGACCGGGTCTTACAGAGATATTCGTCCTTGAACTATTTCACTCCTTGTCTTGCTGCAGCCACAAGCTTTTGACGTAAAAGTAAAATGTGAAATTGGAAATTGTGAAATAAATTATATGTGATTTGTCAACTTTATCTGTAATTTCTATGTTTGAAATGTTCACACAATGAATCATTGGAGAAACCATTTTGCATCTGACAGAAACAACTCTCTTTTGTTGCTAAAATAGTTGAAAGAGTAATCCCTTTCGAATGAATATATGCATTGAAATTAATGCTACAAATATGACAGAGTGTTAGGATAGGAGTAAGAAAACAGGACACATTGTGTATTATGACTTTATACTTGTATTATTTTGACTTTAGTCTCCTATGACTACATTCTTGTAATGCTGTGACCATTCTCATAATTTTGTAAAAAATTATTTCATAGCCCTAAAACTCCATCATACACAGACATAAAAGCTGAGACGATAAGAAAACTGTATATATTTTATTATCACAACAGCTGCCAACAAAAAAGCATCCGAGATTTTGGCCCAGTTTGCGTCTGCAGTGGTTTTGCCCCACTTAAACACGGCTTTCATTACATTTAGGTGAGAGGCTTTCGAGGGATTGCAACCTTATTTTTTATTGCTCATCCAAAATAACAGAACCCGCATCGCTGACCCGTCGCGATGAGTCAAACTGAATCAAAAAAAAACCCCTTCTGGTTTCCACAAAAGTGTTTCACTCGAATTGGCAGTTGCCAAGGTTTCAATTAAGCTGACCTCACGTCCTACATGTTACAGAGACCTTGAGTTCTCCCACTTTTATATTTGGACCTGTTGTATGAATTTTATTGGGGTGCTACTGCTTGCGTATGACGATGCTTACCATGGCACAGCAAAAGGAAGCAGACGGCGTCACCATGTGTGCTGCTGAGAGGCCGAGACTGCTTGTTCTGTCCTTCGGGGAAAAAGTTTACCGGAGGATTTAAAACAGCAGGTCCTACAACATGGAGAGAAACTGATGCGATCAAAAGAGTAAAGGCCACCAATTGGGTGTTTAAAGAATGTCAGCGTTAAGTCCGTTGTGCTTTTGTTTTTTAGGATCTATGAACGGGTGATGGAGGCCCCCTTTATGGACATTCCTGAGGATACTTCCTTCTGGCTCGGACAGAGAAACTCTGCTCACGGCTTCTTCAAGGTCAGCACTTCTCTCCCTGAATATATTAATGCTGATGCCTGTCTTGATCTGTCATATTAGCTGGCAGCTAATGCTTCGGGCGCTATCTTTCCTCCCCAAACCCAATTTCGGTTTGTCTTCTCATTCTGCATTTGCCTCATTTGGGGTTATTTATTATGGCTCTGGGATTTAATTGCAAGCATTTCTCAAGGCCTGCCATTTTAATTTGCAGGATTGTTCGACTCACTCTATTAGAATAGAGATTTTATTTATTTATTTATTTTTTATTATTTTTACCATTGTTTGTTCTCTTTTCCTTGTTCTGCAGCAAAGCCCAGCACAATTATCTCAGCAACTCCCACAATGCTGATTTGGGAGAGATCATTAAATAGCCTGTGGACTGTGCTCATTAAGCCCAGAATCTACAGTTCTGTCTTCCAGTCAGAGACAAACAGTATATCACCACTTACATCCAGCGATGTGCTTCAGAACGTCTCACCAGGGGAGACACTTAAGTGCAGAAATATCACTCTACCTCCGGGTGTTACTATTAAAGTCAGTCGGCTTTTGACCAGTTCTGTGTGTGGTGGTCTTGTGCATAAACGTACCTGTCAGTACTTCATCCCCTGCGTTCTGGCTGTTTGTTTCCACTGTGTTAATGTTTTAAACAAAGACACCCCGGTGGTCGACCACAAACCTCATCCAGCAGCGTCCCCCTTTGATTTTGTGTGTCTTGATTAGTTGCTATCAAGATTAGTTGCTTCTCGTTTAAGAACACCCGGCATGTGATGTATGGACGGCACGCACGTGATGAGAAAATAACAAGTGAGGCACCGAGAATGCGAGTGCTGACTAGAATGCGGTGACGATGAAATTATAAGCGTTTTTTTTTTTAAATCGGTGAATGCATCATACTCTTCTGCTGCCAGATTGTGATAACAGCATAGAGCTTCGATGCAGATGTTGACAATAAGAGTCTCAAGATTAGATATTTTTGGTACTAATTGCTTTCTTCAGAATAAAATCAGGTAATTAAAAGGAAACCTATTTTACGTGATTGTTTGAGATTTGTCTTCCGAAGGAGAGAGCGAGAACAAGACCTTCAGCAAATAACAGGAAGGCTGAACGGAGTGCAGCAAAGTTTCCGTTTCATCCTTATAACCTTACATCCTGTTTCTGTCAAGATTGTACAGAATCTGTAGTGCATTAAGTGTGAAAAGATGCTTATTTCATAGTCCAATTGTTTTTTATTAAAAATCAAAGTTTGATGTTTGTCTCCCTGCAGATGGCGTCTTTTTTACATAACAGTTTAGAAAGTGGTTGATTGCATCCCCATATTGCTCCTCATTGTCTTAAACAAATGTCCAAGTTAAATGAGCAGATGAACAGTTACGGAGAATTAAAATTACAGCAATCGTAATACTCAGGGGGATGGGGATTTTCTTCTTAGGTTAATTGTTCTTTTACATTTTAAATAGCTAAAACAGTTAAATATTCCTCTTTTCCTCTGCGTATGGTTAATGTAATTTTTCATTTACTGTTAGCGCTCAGTAAAATATCCCAGGAGGTTGATTTTTCATACGTCAGTTCATTTATTAGACACCTGACAGCTCTTTCCCTTTCTTCATTGCGCCAGCTCTCCCAAAATGATCCAATAAAATGTGACAGACTTCATATAAATCCACTCGGTTACTAAACCTCACTCACAAATTTGTCACATTAGTTGGTTAAATGCTTCACTGTGACTCTACTGCGTATTTGTCTTTCAAGGCAGAATTCATCACAACGGCTGAAGGTTAGGAAATTTGCACCGTGCCCACAACAAATGTACTTTTTTTCGTGTCTTCATTACAATTTTGATCTCCTGTCTCCTTCCGTTTTTTTTTTTTTTCATTTTTAGCGCTCGCTCGTGAAAAATCGTCGCGTCATTTCGGCTGGATTTTAAATATACGGCCAGCAAATTGAAGTGGCAAGACAATTTAAAAAACAATTTCTCCTAAGTTGTGCTGCTCCACTTCTGTAAGGGTAATAAGCGCTCTCGAGGAGTGTACTGGGCCAGGTTGCCATGGCAACTGAGTATCTGTGTTTAGATGTGTACGTTTAAGGGGTGGCTGGTGGCTGGACAGAGAACAAAAGGCTATCAGTTTGGGTCCGATGCATCACGTCAAGTCTGAACCTAATGTTCATGCTTGTGTGAAAACACCATAGAAAACTAGCGATTTCATATACACACTAATTTCCCCATGTTGTTTTTTAAGCCTAACTTCCTCCTGGTCTCCATACATGAGATGACTCAACAGCCGAGGAGATAGGTTACCTCTCAGGTAACCTAACTGGGGGGTTACCTGAGAGAACCCCTCAGGTAACCCTGATAAATATGTTTTTGCTCACTCTCAGATTCACTGCATTTTCCCTCTTTTAGCTTGTTTAATTCCAGAGATCCGTTCAGTAAACAGGTTTTTATTGAGTCATGGCTGACTTAATTTAATTTTTTTTTTCTTCTTTTGCACCTTGTTTCTTTTGCTGGAGTTAAGTGAGGTTATTTTCATGCACCTTTTTAAGATTTCAACAGTGTAGCAATCTTTTTTTGCAAGGTTGGATTTTATGTGAAAGACCAATAAAAGATGCATAAATGTGAGGTGTGGGGAAACAGATAAAAAAAAAAAAAAAAAGAATTCCATCTATGAAATGTACGTTATGCGTTTGACATCAGCTCTCCTGCCTCAATACTTTCGAGGACCGTTTCCCGAAGCAATTACATCTGCAAGTCTTTTAGGTTATGCCTCCTTCAGGTTGGCACACTCAGAGTGAAGTTTTTGCCCTTTCTTCTTCAAAATAACCCAAGCTTAGTCAGACGGGATGAATAGTGTCTGGATATTTTCCTTCAAGGCTACAGATCTTCTGTGGCCTCTTAACTCAACAGGCTTTGTTCCAGAATTGCACTGAATTATGCACTGAGGTTAGCTACTCAGCTGTGCGCCCTGCTAGCCAGCCTGCAGTTATTTGTTTTGCTAAAACAGACGCTAACTTGTCAAAAATACTTGTTTTTAAACAGTGGTACCTTAAAAAGAGTAATAACAAAAATTTCTGGAAGTTTTATACAGCTAAGCCAACCTCATTTCTAATAAATCCAGGGAGTTTGCCTTTATGTAGCCATCAAACGCAGCTAGCTAACAGCGCAAAGAAAAGGGGTGATAGTAAGGCCACTCTATGAACCCAGAAAAAGCTCTCCGGTAGGTCAATAAAGGAAATTTAAACTGCACAAACAGCAGTTCCGAAACCTTCTAACGGTGTTAATATCATGAAACCAGAAACTGGCCTATGCCTTCTTAGAAAGCTCTATCAGGTTCTTAGCATTAACCTCTGTTATCTAATTTTTACAGTCTCTCTGTTCACTGAAAGCTGTTACGCTCGCTAATGAAGACGCTGCTTATATGTCTGTATGCAGGGAGTGATGCAGGATGTAGAGATCGTGGTGATGCCGCAGGGATACATCTCACAGTGTCCAGATCTGAACAGAAGTAAGTCTTTCTCATCTTGTTTTAGAAAATCTATTTTATTAGGATAACTAATTTCATTTACACTTAGTGAGACTTGACTGTTCTATTATTTTCTGGTTTACATCTCGGTACCTGTTGTATAAAACTTTGGTAATGTTTTTTTTTTTTCCTTTCTTTCTTCAATGGTTCCAACTGCTATCGAAAGACAAAGAGAAACTCGTTGCTTCAGCTGGTTTACGCTCTGTGAAATTGTACAAAATGCACCAGCAGATAATACATTTAGAGTGTTCTCATTCTGCACAAATATCCACATTTCACGTTGAAATTGCTTTTCACGGTGGATCTGTGTTGCTTGTTCTTTTAAATTTGTTTTATTCAAATATACTTCTTTTCCATATTAAGAAGCTTTCAGACAGAAATAGAAGAAAGTTCCTTACTCCTGCTTTGAGATTATTTAATAAAAAAAGTACAGTTAATGCATTTGAATACATGGTCTAAAATTGTGCTGTGTTGTATTTTGTGACCCAGCATGTCCAACCTGCAACGACTTCCATGGACTTGTGCAGAAAATCATGGAGCTGCAGGACATTCTCGCGAAAACATCAAGCAAGGTAACGTGACACTAGGCCTGTCGCGATAAACAATAAATCAGTTAGTCGCACGATTAATGAAAATTATCGCCCTCGTTTCAATTTATCGGCTTTATCGTTCCTTCCTGCCTTTTTCTCTTGCTATTTATGACGCTGGATGAAAAAGGGCTCAACTCCGGTGCTCTCCACTGACCCCCCCCTTCCTCATTTCCTTAGTGTAATGCCCAGTCCACACTGCACGATTTTAGAATTGTCGGCCGATCGTCGGCCCATTTTCAAGACCAGAGAGACCGCACACTAGCCGACAAAAATCGTAGGTGTAACGGGTTTGATCGTGCCGTGTGGCTGCCGCGCAACACGGCACAATCAAACCCGTTACACCTACGATTTTTTTTATTATAGGAATAATATATACGAATAATATTTTTTATAAAGGTAATTGCAGATGCTACTTTTTTAGGCACACCTGAGCTTTCACATATTTTTAATTCTCCATTTAGTTGCAAAAGCATCAGCTCCGACGCCGACGCCCACATGTAACTGGCTGTGTATATCTCGGTATATTACAGCCAGAGCTGAAAGGTATACATTCTCAAAGACCACAGCTGTTTGAATCATGCCAATCGCACAAAAAAAATACCATCTGTTTAAAGCCGGTTGATAATTATGGGAAGCGGGGGAAACAAAAAGGAAAGAAAAAACCAAAGCTACCTGGTGCTGTTTTGCCTTTCCAAACAAATCAAAAACATGTCAGAAAATGTAGAATTCCTTTTGTTCTATGATGAAAAATAACTTGATATTTCTATTAAAATATTTTCTCTTTAAGTTGTCTTTAAAATTGTGATCGCTTTTTGAAAGAGAGAGAGAGAAAGAATACAACTGTTATTATTGTGGCAACACCAGCAGATGCTTCAACAGCAACGGTCGATAAACAGATGTTAAATAAATTAAGGGTAGAGACGATCCATCAGACTTACACAACCCTGATGATGAGACAAGGGACTCTGGTGAGGGGGAGGTGAGGCAGTGAGAGTTAGGAAGTGAGCAGGCAAACCGCTGCACCCCGCAATAAAAACCAAAGAACCTTCACTTACATGTCGATTTCAGTCTGCCATAGCCTAACATGGGACCGCCTCAGTGCCTTGAGCTACAAGCTATTTTCCGTTTACGTACAGCACCCGATTGTTTAAAAAAACACATTGTTTGATAATTAAAAGAAAGAAAAAAACCGTTTAGCTGCCGACTATCATATTTCATTCCCCATCAACACGGAGATGTAAAATCAATATATTTTGGTGTTGTCTTAACTGTATAAGTACTCTCATGCAGCATGTGATGGCATATTTATGTTTTTTATCATTCAGAATGAAAGAAAAGTTTAGATGCTGAATGGAATCGACAGAAAATAATGATATAAATTTTTTATGGAGTATTTGTATAGTCTACATCACTAAATGTATTTGTCACATTTTTGACTTTTTTTTTTTTTAAGTTAATTCATTTATTGTTATTGCCAGACGAGTACATCACTTGAATGGCTTTAACGATCTGCGGCTTCACTTTCTGATGTAAAGATACCATCCTGATGTCTTTAGTCAGACAGGTCTCTTTAAAGTTCAGAGGAGCTGGATCTCTCTGTTAATTAAAAATACAAAAAAAAGAAACATCTCAATGATCATTTCACTGCACCCGATGTATTCGCGGCCATAAGAAGAATTGCCAAAAAAAAAAAAAAAAAAAGCAGCAAATAGACCGTTTTCACGCTTCCGCGTTTTAAAGCGGATGTGGGGTTTGACAACTTCCGGTGGCTATAGCGTTAGCATTAAAAGGCTAGGAAAATGGCTCAGTCTCGGCGGAGTTGTTTTTGTTCAGTCCGTGGGGGGCAAGAAAACAGCCATATCTGTCCTATCATGGGTTCCCGACGGACCCGGACCAACGGAGGCCGTGGATCCAAGCGATCCGAAGGGAGGAAGGCCCCGACT
>CAEGAE010023824.1:0-57745 GCA_903067095.1 Girardinus metallicus | reverse complement strand
TATATATATATATATATATAAATATATATATATATATATGTATGTAGGCAGGCATGAATATTATAGAGCTTCATTAACTCAGGTTATTATTATATACAACAACATGAGTTAAGATACATTAAAAAGATCAAATGTTTTGTTGTAGTACATTCTGCTTTAAATAATCGGTTTTGGAAATTAACCAAAACTGACAGCCTGATCACAAAGCAGCCGATCATCTCTGACAAGCTACCGTATTACAGAGCAGTAAGCTGGGGTGGTGCTTTCAATAAACGGCTTTGATAAACCAGGCTGGAACATCAACACCGGACCAACATTGTGATAAAAGATACATGTTCTTTAAACAACAGAACGCGCAGATATGCAAATATACCTGACGACATTCTCTAGATGAACTATTAAAACTCTGTGAGCTTAAAACAAAACTAGATACGTTTGTAGTAACAGTTCCAATGTGTGTTATTTTGAAATATCCAGAGACTAACAGATTTTTTTTTTTTTACTTACTGAAAAAAAACAACTTTGTTTTCAGACTTTGAAACCTTTGTAAATGTGTTAAGTTATACTTATACCTTTTAAATAAAGGTTGTACTGTTAAATGTATAACTTTGCTATATGAACTTTTTAGCATTGCCTGAAAGGAGTGTCTCGACTTGCTTTTTAGTAAAAAAATAAAACTGTTGGCAAAAATAACAGACATCTGAGAAATCCGTATAGATGCCTGTCGTTTCATACTTCACTTGAGCTGTGGGATTCCTGTTTTTTCTGTGATAACCAAAACAAAAATAGATAAAAAAAAAAAAAAAAAAAAGCATTTACAGAGTTGTTAAGACTAGATATGCACTAATCAGGGCCTTGTGGCTAGTTTCTGTTTTTTGTAAATGACTTCTACTTGTACAGCATTTAGTCCAGAAGACTTCAAAGTACTTCATACTGAAGAAGCAAGAAAGCTTTCTCCTGTTGATTTAGATTTCTCTTTAAAAACAAAATATTTCTTTCTAGTTTCCCTGCATCATTACTCATTCATATTAGGAATACAAAGGCAACAGTGGTCAGAGTTTGTCCTGTAACCAGTGGCTTATCGTTTACAACCCCTGCTCTGTGTCTTAAAGCAGAAGGCTCCTCTTCGTACCTGGAAAAGTTGAGCTCAAGACAAAAAAAGTGTTTGAATTAGCATTAAACATATATATTAAACAAACATATTTCCATAGAAAATGGTTTCCTTTTAAACAGCTTATTACACATTTTATACTTCCTCTGTCAAATTAAATACCCATCACTGAGTCTTCTTTTAGTAACAACAACCACACTGAAGAGTGTTGTTAGCTCAACTTGGCAGTGGTGAGATGTTGGTGCATTTGTCGACCAGACAAAAAGATAAGCTGAAAGTCCACCGAAAGTCCAATCGCTGGCTTTGTCAATCATAACTGACCGCTGTCTTATGGACTTAGACCCATGGCTTGAGTCCATATGTTGTCTTCCTGTTAGTAAGGATGTCCCAGTAACTCCTATCAGAGAGGTAAAAACTAATTTTATTCTGGATAAGTATCATTTTATTCAGATATAAACTGGCTTTATCAATCATAGCTGACCGTTGTCATGTGGACTCAGCCATCGCTGTGTTTAATTTCCGTGAATCTTTATAAATAAGGCTGCATCATCATATTAGCTGCAGGCACAAAGTTTTCTTCCTTTTAGTAATGATGTCCCAGAGAGATAAACATTTAGCACAACCGTTCTTGTATGCTAGATAAGTATCATTTTATTCCTATGCAGCAAGAAATCTTCGGTCCAACTTGGATTTTAGGCAGAAATCCGTTAATTACATACATCATTTGAAAATCTAAATACAGTACTTTGCAAAAATATGAATCCCCTTTAATTTTGTCGCATTTTTAACTACAACCATAAACTTAAAATTTATTTTATTGGGATTGTATGTGTTAGACCAACACAAAGTAAAGCGTAAACATCAAATGGAGGGAAAAAGTTACATGGGTTACTAATTATTTTTTACGAATACAAATCTGAAAAGTGAAATACAGACATTAGGTAAAAACTCTAGGAGTTGCTGGTAAACATAAAAAATCAGCAAAAATAAATGAGATGCAGGAAGGATTTGGTGATATTCCAAGCTTTGAACGTCTCATGGAGTTTCATCATCTGAAAATGGAAAGAATATGGCACACCTGCAAACCCATACAGGAAAGGCGGGAAGACAAAAGTTATAAGAAGACAGAGTGAACATGCGGAAGAAGGTCTGATCACATGCAAAACACTGGAGGAAAGCTTGCACAGCACTCTTATATTGAATCAGTGGTGGCAGCGTCATGCTGTGCGACTTCTTTCATTCAGCAGTAACAGGGATGCTGGTCGGAGCTGATGCTTTTTTTGTTTTTTTTATCTATGACAAAAAAGAAATTGTAAACCAATCATAATTTGTCTTCAATTTCCCAATTATCCTCTACTTTATACTGGTCTATCACTTGAAATCCAAATAAAATGCATTGGTGTTCATGGTAGCAGCATTAGAAAATGAGAAAAACTTTAAGGTGAATATTATTGTAAAGTACTTTGTAATACCTTAACAGTCAGCACTTTTCTGCTAACATAATCTCAAAGTCTCTGGAGAGTGTCATTGTTGCAAAACATGAACCAGTAAGACCACTAAAGCCCCTTAAAGGGTTCAGACACCTCTGGGTGAAGCGGGTCGCCTGCCGAGGCACTTTGCTGCGTTTTGTTCTCCAGAACAGGCCCTCATTTATCAGGCAGCACCACTGTGACCTGTGGACAGATTATGTGACGGGAAATCAGATAAAGAACTCATCGACTGGCTGCTCATGGTTTATGTATGCTGACAACAGCTCTGTCGTTGTGCTGTTCTCTGCCAACAGCTTCTGTGAAGGCCTTTGTCCACTTGCAGTGGTCCTGCTCTCCTCTGTTGCACCTTCACAGCCACCAGAGGGCGCCTGATGGTTAATACGAGTCTGTGGCAAACAATTAGTTAACTCCTTGGCTTGCTGCTCCACAGGAGAAGCCCCAGCCATTGAAGGTTTCTCAGAGTTACGAGTCCTCAAGAGGTCACAAGAGGAGGAGCGAGTGATGGTTGTGACGGCGTTGTCCGAGAGGGGAGAGACGGCGACTCCAGTGTCGACGTTGGTCTCCTCTTCTTCCTCTTCCAGGAGGAGTTGGGAGAGAGAACGGGTGACGGAAGGGCGCAGGGGAGAGTCGGGGTGGTTGGAGGTGGAGAGCTGAGCGGGGCTGCTGCGTTGGGATGAGTAACAGGAGCTTCCAGGAGGGGTGCTGCAGCAGCTGCCTGACCCCAGACTTTCTGCTCCTCCACATCCTCCAAGCAGCTTCTCAAGAACCGGCTCGCTACGCGGTCTGAGTCCTGGCAACAGCCAAACACATCAGCAGAGTCACATAAAAGGTTGCAAATAACAGGAGAAAATGTGGGATGAATTTGTATTCCGCCTTCTTTACATTGATACTTCGAAATCCAATACAGTCAATTAATTTTAATGCAAAAGCAGCTGTTCTGTTAAGGCCTCCGAAGTTTGTTAAACATTAGTGAAACAGAATCACATTAGAGAGGTCCGGGAGAAAGTTGTGACGTTTAAAGCAGAGTTAGGATATAGAAAAAAAACAGTTCAGAGTTACAATGAACAGCTTAGAACAGCCCCTAGGCTGCATTGAACACAGTGCAGCCTAGGGGCCATTTACGGCCCTCTTAATGATTCTTATCAATTCTACAATCAGGGCTGAAAGCACTCCGGTCGGGGGCCGCATCTGGCCTGTTGGTCCGCCTCAACCTAACTGTTAATAGACAGACTGCTGCCTATCAGAATTGAAACTTGCATCATCTTGGCCAACTGCTAACAGTAAAGCGGCGAGCAGAAACTAACAAGTAGTGTCAATTCAAATGCAGTGTAGAAAAAGGAGTTTGTCACACTGGGACAAGCAGGAATGGACTGCCAGGTGGGGCGATGCACATTTATGGGCCGGGCAATGGATGTCATAATTTCACTCAAAAAATATATTATAAATAATTCTTTTAAACTGTCATAGTCCTTCTTTGATTCTCTTGAAGGATGATGGGTTAATCTAATGAAATCTTTGTTATTTAAGCAGATTGGAGTTGGAGAGAAGTGAAAGAACGAACTGTAAAAGTGCAAGGGTGATGCTGAAAAGTTGTGAGAAAAAAAGTCCAAAAAGCATGCAAGTAGATGCAACAATGTGTTATGATTTTATTGGAGAAACACACAGAAAACTTATAAACTGTGGGAAAGAAACCAAAATGAGTCCAATCTATAACTACCTACCTTGCCTGTGAGTTTGCATCGTCAGGGAAGCGGTGAGGCCACATGGCAGGAAACTGTTTCCGTGTCCGCCGCTCCGGAGCTGCACTCCTTGCGGTGGCAAACTGAGGCAGGTGAGAGGGAATGCACAGGTCAGAGGTCGATGAGGTTGAGCTGGAGTCTTCACCTGGAGCACAGGAGGAGAAGGATTGTAGTTTACCCCAGGACTTTAAATTTAAGCATAGTAAGTAAATGTGTGTGTGGGTGTTTTTTTTTTTTTTTTTTTTTAAAGAGATGCATTCAATCTGATTAATTTAGGAAATAATCAAATAAACATGATATTTGCTCCTGTTGATTTAATTCAATATAATTTCTCTAGCACAGTTTGTGATCTGTGGTAGACTCACTTTGTAAAAAAAACCCAGAAGAAATAAAAACAAAACAGGAGTGTTGCTGTCATATTTGACATCTAAAACAGATCCAATAATCACAGGATCAAAAAAGCTTTTTAAATATTTCTTAATATTTAAAAATATTATATGAAACAAATATTAAGCTCCTCTGCCTCCGTGTGGCTCTCCTGCCATCTGCAGAAATACACAGCTTGGTCACAAACAACCAATCAGAGCCAGGAGTAGGGTCTTAGCGCTGTCAGTCACACTCGTGTATGCACTGCTCATAACAATAAAATGTATAAAACATCACAGTTTTAAACACATAATCTCTTAAACTCACTTGAAAGAGAACCTTGTTACCATCCAGGTCTTCAGTCTGCCAGCGTGCATTACTGATGGGGGTGCAGGGGTTGGGCAGCAGGGGGACCAGCTGTCCCACTTCTTCCACACTGAACTGCAGCACAGCAGAGCTGCATGCTTCCACTCCAACCCCTGGAGACAGCTGTTTTAAAGCCAGCTGAAGGCAGAGACCAGGCTCTATGCAGCGAGGATAAAAGGGAGCAGCAGGCACACATGTGACGAAGCAAAACAAAACAGAGGAGGAATATGTTATGGGACACCATTTAAAATCCGTAGCTTGATTTCTCACTTAAATGAAGGTTAAAAGAACTGAAGTCCAACCTGCATGGAGGGTGAACCAGCAGAAACCAGCCTTCTGCTCCTCGGCCTGTCGCTGCAGAACCGTCTCGTAGAACCTCACAGCGTCCTCATAGTTGTCATAGCAGCTGTACAGCGTTATACGCAGGATTTCTCCTCCACAGTGCACGGGTCGCACCCCCCACACAGGCATGCCGGGGCCCAGACTGTAAAAGTCTCTGCTTGGCAGGAGGTAGGGCCGCAGCAGGGCATTGGAGGGGGAACTGCTGGAAGTGATGTGGATCCCTCTGGTTCGGCTGCCGCAGCTCTCAGTGTGATGGTACTGCCAGGGCGGGCGCTGGAAGAAGTCCAGCACTTTGAGGATCCGCTCCTCTCCGTAGGCTTCATGGAGGAAGAAGGTGATGGCCAGAGAAGGGTAGTCTGAAAAATGTAGGCAAAGGCTGGATTTTAATCAGTCACAAAAAAAAAAAGCAGAAGCAATTACACTAAATTACAGTTAAACAAACAACAGAAGTTTAAAGAATGTGCCACTTAATTTTCTTTTACATCAGTTGTTTGCAGCCATCAAATTCTCAGTTTCCTTCATTTCTCCTTGCTATTGAACGACTATCTGAATCCTTTGCGATAAAAAATGAGGGTCAGCAGAAATCCTCACCGGCCACAGGACGAAGGCGAGTGTGAGCCCTGAAAGGGGACGCCCTCTCTGACACATGGAAGATCCGGAGGCTTGGGCACAGCCAGCGCAGCAGGCAGTCCAGCGTCTGCTGCAGAAGCAAAGAATCTCCGGGGTTGGCCAACAGATGCAGGTTTATCGGCAAGAGTTGTTGGCGCTGCTGCCCGGCCCGGCCGCTCATGAGCTCACCTAGGATGAAAACCAAACCCGAAAGGCACGAATAAAATAGAATAAAATAAAATAGAAATGCACATCCGCACTATACTGCAAGTTTGCATGAATTCAGCAGAACACCATATGTTTAGTATTGCTTTTGACAAGAATAAACTTCCTATGGGTTAGGAGAGCAGCATAAGCTCTGAAGAAATATACTTTCACATCTCCCGTCATTTTAATAAAAATTCATAGATGTAAGTTATGTAAAGACGCACACAATAAACTGCAAACATACATACACCGTGTTCCAAATTATTATGTAAATTGGATTTAAATGTCATAAAGATTCTATTTTTTGTTGTGCAATTAGTTTGTCTGGTGAGCTTAAAGGAAATCTACTTAAGAAGGATGTTCCACATTATTAAGCAGGCCACAGGTTTCAAGCAATATTGGAAAGAGAAAGAATCTGCTGACGAAAATCATCAGATAGTGTAGTGCCATATGACAAGGTATGAAAACATTTGATATTTAACGAAAACTGAAGCGTTATCGTACTGTGAAGAGATTTGTGGCTGATTCAGAACAAAGATGGGTTTGTGCAGATAAAGGCATAATGAGGAAGGCTTCTTTTAGACAAATTCATCGGATTTAGAGAGCAGCTGCTAAAATGCCTTTACAAAGCAGCAAACAGTTATTTCAAGCTGCTGGTGCCTCTGGAACCTCAAGGTTTAGGATCCTTCAGAGGCTTGCAGTGCATGAAGCTACTATTGGGCCACCACTAACCAGAGCTCACAAGCAGAAACGGTCGCAGTGGACCCAGCCGTACATGAAGGTTAATTTTCAAACAGACTTGTTCACTGATGACTGCTGTGCAACCCTGGATGGTCCAAATGGACGCAGTAGTGGATGAAAACATTTGAAAACATGGCCACCACATCCAAACACGGCTGTGACGTCAGCAAGGAGGCGGTGGAGTCGTGTTTTGGGACAAAATCATGGGGAGAGAATCATTGGTCGGCCCCTTTAGGGTCCCTGAAGGTGTGGAAATGACCTCAGCAAAGTATATGGACTTTCTGACTGATCACTTTCTTTCATGGTTCAAAAAGAAGTAGAGGATGTACTTCTTGGGTAAACTAAGATCCATCAAGGTTTGCAGCATCAGAGCCAGGGACCTGAAAAGGCTCAACAATCTGATAGTAGCAAAATGATCTTCATGCATGACAATGCATGCTGCAAAGAATACCTCTGTGTCATTGGCTGCTATGGGCATAAAAGTGGAGAAACTCATGGTGGGGTCACCATCCTCCTCTGACCTCAACCCTATTGAGGACCTTTGGAGTTTCCTCAAGCAGAAGATCTGAGGGTGGGATGCAGTTCATATCAAAACAGCTCTGGGATGATATTCTGACATCCTGCAAAGACATTCAAGCAGAAACTTTCCACAAACTCACAAGTTCAATGGATGCAAGAATTGTGCAGGTAAAATCAAAGAAGGGGTCCTATGTTAACATGTGACTCGGTCTGTTAAGATGTTTTACATTGAAATAGCTTTTGACTTTAGTACATGTGACCACTTAATGCTGCACATTCAAAGAATGACCGTTTGCAGTTTTTTATAATCCATAAAATGTTTAGAAAATCTGCTGTGCATAATAATTTGGAACAGTGCATTTTGAGTTTTTTATTTTTGAAAAAAAAAAATACTGTTCTTATTGGGAGCTTGTTCAGTAAAATGTTCATTATTACAGTATAATTATGAACTATTATACTATAATAGTTGATGGCTTGAAAATTATACTGACCATCATTTGCATTGACCATTTAAAGAAATCTGAGAAAATATCACTTGCATAATAATTTGGAACATGGTGTAAAAGCTACAGGCTTTTTAAATAAGCCTTATCTGACCTTTTTTGTCAAAAATCTGACATTAGGGGTAATTTATCATGTATTTCCAGCTGGACATGTAGAAATCTGAGGTTTCTAGACAAAAAGTGGGCTTGTCATGTTTTGAGTTTGTTGAGGACCCAAAGGGCAAACGCATACCTTTGAAAGATTAACAATGAAATGTGGAATCATGGATTTAATACTTGGAAACTTACAAAAAAAGGCACAAGGAAGGCATCAGTACCAAGGTAAGTGCAACAGTAGAATCTGGCAGAGAATGATAGAAACTGAGAGATTTAGATACTGGGGAGTGTGATACTGGAATGAACACAGATGGATCTAATTAGCAGAATAATTGTCAGGGAACAAGCAAAAATATTAGAGGTAAAACTGAGGAAATAAGGGGAAATGGCTTGGAGTACACAAGGGACTAAGGAAGGAAAAACACAGAAACCAGGAAAAATACAAACCAGCAATGGATTATGACCTAACATAAGAATTGAGCAAGATTATAAAGATATTAAGAAACATGATAAAAATATGATAAAGAAATTAAGAAACACAAGCAACAGGAAACATGCAAGGCAGGTTTTAAAATAAAGCAGAAGCCAAGATATACAGAGAATAATCCTAATCAAAGACTGCAACTCAAAACAGACAATAAAAACCTAAATAATTCAAATCAGGAAAAAAATCCAAAATCACAAAGCTCATGAAAAGAGTAAAAGTTAATTATACTAAAGTACCACTTCTTTTTTTGTTTTTTTTTTAGGAAATTTTAGATGTTTTTTTTTTTTTAATATATGTCCCAGGTGTGTAGGGGTTGGCGTGTGCATGTGTGTGTTTTCTACATTTTTGTATTTTTTAGTCTTACTGTTGTCTTCGCCATTAAATTCATGTACTTACTTTAAAGTCTGAATTATTTTAATTTGTTTCAGTGAGAATACATGACTGCACAATCGCGTACTTCTGTTTAAAGGCTGTCTTAACAAGTACCTTCACTATAGCTCACTTACAAAGCAAAACTCTTGTCTATCTTTGAGCCTGCAGAAAAGGAACTTTCTTAAACTGTGAAGAATAACAGCTGAAAATTATTTAATTTTAACTCCAATTGCTCAAAACCACACACCACAGATTCTACAACATCATAATTTGTGTTATTTGTACCGATTTAATGGTGTGGGATACTTTGTGAAAATAAGTACACACTAGGCATATACAAAATAAATAAAACCCTTATAATTTTCTACCATTACCGAACAAGTCTGAGGGTTTTTACGTCAAATTACTCCGTTTATTTATGCTTCTTTTATTTTACGGTTTCCCAAATCATTTGTAATGTCGAGCAGCTGTAAAAGCTTTATACGTGCAACCTGATATGCTACGGACATGTCCTGTATGGTGAAATATTAAGTGTATCGCCATAGAGATATCCCCGTGTGTGTATATGTGTGCTTGTCTGTATTCCCACGGCATGGCCAGTGTTTACTCTTTCTCTGGAGACATGAGTTCTATTTAAAGGAGTTGAGCAACAAGACGGGGAAAAGACAGGTGCCAAGGAAGTCGGCGCAGAGATCTATGAATAACAAGCTCTAGGAGAATTAGATGATGGAGGGGTTGCAGTGGAAAGTAACACACACAGACCACACAACATGGAAAACAGCATGGAAACTCTTTGATCACTTCGTAACTTTTGCAGTAAAATAAATAACGACTTATTGATTCAATCTCCTTCTGGCCCACTGAAGGAGCAAAGTCTCCTATTTGCAGTAAGGAAATCTGGACAGAGACCAACTCCCCTCTCGAAGTACAGTAGATCATTCTTTACTTTCCTCTTTCATTCTTTCCTAATACACAGCTGCATGTTGGATGTCAGCCGCTCCACATTTTTATCACAGCAGTTAGCAAAACATTTCCACTTCGTCGTCTCTAAGTGCTCACCCACCGACCTGTCATGCATTTCTCCGACTCTTGATTTTATATGTAGTTCTTCAAATGTATATTGATATGCTGACCAGTGTATCAAACCCATAATCACTTATACCACTGACAGATTTAGGTTTAAAATAATCTTTTCATTTTGCCAACGTGTGTCTTCTGAGAGGACATAATATTAGTGTTTTTGGAGTGCCCCAGACAGAGTCACAACTTGAATATGATAGTGGATCTGTGGTGGGAGTCAAAGATCAGAGTGATTACCGTACTGGGAGCTTATCACCAAAGACAAATAATCAAAATACCAGTGGAAACATGCAAAAAGATAGTCTGGAATAAGGAGAGTTTAATTCCTGTAATGCCAACAAAGATTTTTCCACTCATTATCATTATTATTATTTACACTTTTTATATGTTTTATTAGCCTGGTAAAAATAAGTTTCTTGTTCTTCACTTTGCCTTATAAAGAGGGTCTGGATCCTCGTCTATTGAGAAACGATTGCTTGCTGGAAGTGTGGACTATGTTTAATTTTTAAACGATTGTATGTGATTTTACACAGTCACTAATGTTTGGCCATGATGAGTGCTATGCGACAGCTTAATTGTGAAGGAAGACACACTATAAAGCTTACCAGACGTTTTGTGAGCTGTAAACAACTCCATCGGTAGTAGGGCCAAAATATGTTACCCAGCAAAACAATTGGTATTGTTTTGCACTTATCTGATATAGTTATTGCTTTTTTTATTTGTTTTACTCAGTAGACTTGTAGGAGCTGCTACGTTAGTTACCTCTGTACACATTTCAGGATAACAGTCCTTGCTGCTAAATAGAAGACGACCTGCAAGCAAACATTAGATACACAATCAGATAGAGAATGCATGCACACCCACGCAGGAAAATAAATCAGTCTGTGAGAAGGGATACAGAGATCCATATTATGTGGTTACTTAGTTACAGCACATTAATAAAACCCGTCCCAGTCACCAGTCAGCCGAGAGGAGAAACAGCTGTGAATGCAGAAGGTCAGCAGAAGGAGGAGAACTACTCCCTAATTCTCTGAGAGCAAGCAAGCATGTGTGCTCTCTCAGTTAGTTTGCAGGTTTTCCACCATATACTAATGATTAATTGGAATAATGACCACCCAAAGCACAGTCATAACACAGAGAAACATTCAGCAGATCCAACAGCTCCCTCTGTTCAGATATCTTTATTTCATTCATTATACATGCCATTATAATCACAGGAAGCTGGCTTCAGCTGGCGGAGCAGATGTTCACAGGATGAGAGATGAATTTATTTTTCTGTTTTTCCTTTTGTGATCCAAATTCTCACCCACGCAGTCACACAAAGCAAAAAGGGAACATGGTTTGCGGAGCAAGCAAATTTGTCCGCTTCCCAACCGGACTGCCATACCACCTGCTCATCAGTTTTCTGGGAACAGCTCATCAGCTGCCCTAGGCAGCAATAGAGGAGTCTGCTAGCTGTTAGAGACGTTACTGGGGGTTACAGGGGTTAACTCTCAACAAGAGGCCGATTTACAACCAGGAACAGGAACCATCTATCAGCACTCTGTTGCTTGTCACCGAACAGGCCAGACAGAGGCGCCTGGAGCCAAATCCACTACTCAGAGAAGTGGCTTATAGAATTTTAAATGAATTGACAGGACACTTGTTGGTGCATAGCGGTATCTTGCAAATGACAGGTCACTATGCATGTGTGAATTAAAGAAAGATTTTTGGGATGTGAAAGCAAAATTTGTCTTGGGAGACTTTTCCATTAGCTTCCATGCTTGAACATTTAATCCTAAATGGTCAAGCATAAAATGGGCTTTCAGTTTACATTGTATTTTATTTAAAAAGCTGTGAAGAAAAGAAATACATCTTCTATCTAGATTTTTGAAATTATATTGTGCCACATAATCATTATGTTCACAGATATCTTTTAGGTAAGAATCGTAATAAACTGCATAAGTTGGCATTCATTTAAATTTATGCTAATCACCACAGGGTCTAAACCATATAAACATACCAGAACATATAAACATGTACTTATGTAATGTCATTAATTTCACCCAAATCCAGCTCCGATCCTGGAGATCTGCTGCCTGTAACTTTTAGACGGATCCCTTCTCCAAAACCTGTGAATCAAATGAACGACTCGTTATCAGGCCTCTTCAGAACTTTATGAGCTGAAGGTAAGTTATTTGATTCTGGTTGGACTACTCCTACCAGATTTCGTAGAGGCCATTTAAATTGGTTAGTTTCCTTGCATAATCTGGCTTTCAAACACAATTTCAAAAGAATAAGGTCAAAATTAACCAGTCTTTAAGGTCCGGTGTTCAGTTACTTTTAGATGTCTCCCTTTTCCAACACACTTGAATCAAATGGCTAACTCATCTCCTTAGTATGCAGTCAAATTCTCCTGAGTCCTGCAAATGACCTGATTATCTGACTCAGGTGTGATGAATTAGAGATACTTCTAAAAGTTGCAGAACACCAGACCTTGAAGCCTGGATTTGACGAAGTCGAGCTGGAAGCTATACAAAACGGGTCTAAAACTGGCCTACTATGGTCAAAAATTTGAAGGATGTTCATTTCCTCCCTCTTTCTCATCTTGTAAAGCAGGAAGACTAACAACATGTGATGCTTAGCCTGTAGCTTAATTAGTGGGGGCAGCAACATCTCAACAGTTCAAACCAGGCACTTGTCCATTCTGGGTACTTCAAAAACACAGGAATTTTTTTTGCGCATGTAAACAAAGCAATCATGTATATTTTTTACTCTTTGTGCATTAGACAACATTCACCGTGAATATAAGCTTGGTTTTTGTGGAAAACGCACTCCACCCCGACAACAAATGGTTCAAATGCATCATTTAAAGTCTGAGGTTAAAATGTCAACCATGTCTATTTTGTATGAATTCTCTATCGCCGTCTGTAGATGGAGAGAGCGATAGAGATAGGGAGAAAAAGAAAGGTTTCCAGCTTCGTTAGCATTTATATCTGCTAGTGAAAACAGTGGAGAATAGAAAAGGAGGTTCAGTTGAATCTGTAAAATGTCAGTACATTACTGCAGAATCAAACATAAGAAGTCCGCTACAGGCCCAAATAGAAACACAAAACATTGTATATAGTTAGGGTCTTCTTAGTAACACTAACAGCTGTTAGTGTTACTGACCAAAAATGGAAACTTGTTGCTGCAGAGTAACACAGTGGAAGGAACAATGTTTTAGAAGACGGATAAACAAAGTGACAAAGAAATATTTTGAAATCATTTAAAGTCCAGATAATCAGACCAAACTAAGTTACTTTTATCCAGGCCTTTATTGTTGGTGAATCTCAAGACAGAATGGACATTGGCACGAATCCACTCTGTAGTCCTTGTATATTTATCTAACACTATGTGTGACCGGTGCTGGTCTTATATATTATGGATGTGTAAGCCTGCAGCAGAGCATGAGTAAGCAAAACAACAGAAATGGAGCAAGAACACAAAATCATGCATCCACAACAGTCTAGATTTTTCAAATAAATGAGAAACTCTATAATGCATTTTGACAATCACTCTTTAATGACTTTGAGGCAAACTTAAAAATCAAGATCTTGTCCTCACAGATAAAAAGTAGTAAAATGCCACTTGCATGGACAGGACTGCTCTAGCGTTCATGTGATAGGACTAGAAGACAGAACTAGAATTTATTTATTATATTTTGAGAATTACCTGAGGGAATAATTAGAACAATGCAAAGCATCCTCATCCAATGTAATGTTATTTCATTTAAAAATATAAAGCCAAATGCTTGTGAAGAATTATGTACATACTCACATGGTTCAAGATGAGTTGTGAGACACACTGTCTGGTTGATTATTGAGTATTTAGTGTAAAGAAAAAAGAGTACAGAAAGATGGAGACAGAGGTCTATGCTGTCATCGCAGCAACATCAGCATCATTTACAGAGAAAGCTGTAAGCAGCATTATTCTGTTATCAACTAGAAGACATGCTGATTTGTTGCCTATTAATTTGGTTTTGAACAAAAAGTACCAGAACATATAAACATGTACTTATGTAATGTCATTAATTTCACCCAAATCCTATTTTATGAAGCACACACAAATCCTAGATGGAATAAGCATCTGTAAAACCATAGTATTTTATGTAGGATGTTTTCTAATGGGCTGAATGGGAATGATGACTGACAGAGAAAATCGAAGGTTTCCCGCTCTCGGGGTCGATCCAACAATAGAAATAGTGAAAGCAGCAAAAGTTTAATATTTTTCAACTTTCCTGTGTCACACTGCTGATATGCATGTGCACGTCTATGAGAACAAGCTCCAAATTTCACATGTATAAATTCCACTGGTCGCTAAGCTGGAGGAGCGATGTCACCTCATCACAGAAATTACATGGGAAATGAATGAAATGAAATGTATGAAAGCTAAGCACCTCCCATGCCTGTTACAATGTGGTGAACCATTGTTATTCATGAAAAAGTGCATCATGTAGGAAGTGACAAAATTACAAGCACTTTGTACATAATTTTAAACAAAACTTCCTCAGTTGCCATGATTGGTGCTTGCTTTAGATTTTCACTTTTAAAACAAACATAAGGTGTTTAAAAGCGTAGAGAAGATGGCAAACAGAGATTGTGGGCAAAGACAGAAATAAAACTGGATCATCTTGAAATACAACATTCCCCAAAACAAAACTGATGATATCTGATAAGTGGTCAATCATTATGGTGCAATAAGCTTGAGATGTTTCTGAAATACCAAACCTTTCCCTGTTTCAATTATTGAGACTAATAGCATATATTGAAAATTAACTCGTAGATGGGTGGACCTCAGATTATCATAGCAGATACAATAGTGTTTCACCTGTATAGAATCACCTGGTATTTTAACAAGGCTCCCTACATTTTGTTTTGCTTTCCATGAAAGCAGTTCTAGTACCAAACCAGGACTGGAACAAGCTGGTTCTCAATTATCCATTTATGCATTCCATGTTTTATACTCAAATAATCCTTGTACTGTTCCAGAGAGCAGGTAGGCTGTCATTTGGGTGGCAAAAAGTACACTACATCCTGGATATGTCCCTCTCTGTACCCAAGACAACTTGGAGGGGGACGGAGGAAACCAGAGTACCCAGCGAGAAACCACACTTTCACAGTGAGAACATGTACAAACTCAAAATCCTCTTGCTGTGAAATAACAATCTTAACAACTCACTACCCTTCAGTGAGTCCTGGTGCTCAGATAGTTCTGTTGAAAAACTGATGGCACAGATTACAGATGTAAACAACAGATTTACCTTTCAGCACCTTTCTAGGAAAGCATGATTAGAAAACAGTAGGGAAAAAACAAGATTGAGCAGCTTCAAAATGAAAGCTGGAGTCAGCTTTCACTGAGTGATAAAGAAATAAGGTGATCAATAGCAGACACACAAAGAGAGTGTGGTTGCTTGTATTTCTATTTGGGCTCTACTGAGCAGTAATGTGACCCCAGCATAAGGAAAAAATAACTCCTATAAACTTGGACTCAAATTATTCTCACTCCACAAACTCCATAAAATCATCTTCTCACGCCTATTTGTGAATTGTACAGTTTCTCAAAAGCTATTTCCTACCTAAACTTTTAAAATGCCAAATTCAGTCAAGTTAAGCCTTCAAACATCAGTAACACAGTGGTGTATGCACAGCATTTGCAGTTATGCATACTCACGCCATTCCAAGGAGTTGGCAGGCCTATTAATACCTACACTTCAAGGATAGGGGATAGGGCACGAAGCCATAAGATGCTATCTGGTGACGGATACACACTTGTGTCTCTGGAAGTGTGTGTGCGTGTATGTGTGTCATTAGAACCCGGCCTTTCACTTTTCTTGCCAAGCTGAAAGATTAGAATGGTTAAAATTATCCCGGCTAACTGCCTAAGCAAGGCAGTAGCCAACCCACTGATTATTTTTCATTAAAAAAAGGAGTTACTAACTGGCTCTCCTATACCAGTTAGTAAAAAAAAAAAACAATATAAAAGACATTTTGTCCAAAATCAGGAAAGTACAACATCTGTCAAATATTAAGCTACAGATTGCACTATGTCATTATTCTTTAAAATTTTCCGTCAGATTGTCAATCTCCGAGACCACACAAAAAAATATCTCTGAAAATCACACACGGGGTCAGTGTGACCCTGCGGGACCGCGCACAGAGTAAAAACCTCATGGGGTCTAAATGACCCAGTCTCTTAAAACTGTGGGAGGGCTAAGTGAATGTCATAAAAATGACCACTAAGAACTTGATTAGGTGTTAAAATACCAAGAAAAAAATAAACCACCAAAGATCTTGCAAAAGAAGTTGCTAGTGCTCATTAATTCAATGTGTTTTGCAAAAAAACAAAAAAAACCCAAAACACAAGCATGTTTTTATTGCATTATTGATGTCGCAGTATTTATTAGTATTTGGAAAAGTGTAACGATCAGCTGAAAACAGTTGTGAGTTTTAGCAAGAGACATTGTGGCTAAATCTAGTTTGACTTGTCAGAGACAAGTCAAACTAGGAACTTGTAAAAGTTGACTGAGCAAGTCAGACTTGTTTTGAAGGTTTGTGTGAGAACCTTTTTTCTCTGACATGGCTGCATGACTTGGATTTTTAAAGCCATACCTTAAAAAAACCCTTAAAATGTTTTTCATGTGCGTTGTGTCAATGTTTTATAAGCAAATGCCCTAACAGTGAAAACCAAGCAAGTGATATGGGTACCACTGTTGGCAATATTGAATTTCCAGGCAGAAAATATTAAAGTTAACCTTCAACGTTTTTGGTGTACTCAAGTATTGTAGGATTAAATCCTCTCTCGATGTCTAATGCCGGCCTGGGCATCTGCCTGTATGGTCTCATGTTTGTGTATTTCTGCTCTTACATTTTCAGCTGGATTTGCTATGAGTTAATTTGTGAACTATCAGAAAAATTAGGCTGTTTAAGGATTAATGGGGGCAACTGGGCTCTATGTCACCATTTCTACAGTGTGAAAGGATGCTGTGAAAGGATGCTGTGAAAGGTTGTTCCTTACTAAAACCAGGTATCCACATAAACAGTGTGGTCATGTAATCTTTGTATATTTTGACTTAAGGATGTCACAGACATCTCATTAATACTACAAGAAATTATGTCAGCTTGTAAAAAAAAAACACCAGATCCAACATGTCTTTAAGAAAAATCAACACTGTACAAGAATTTAGTGAAAAAAATATAAACTAATTATGATTTCTCGTTGACTAATGTTCAATGCATGTGCCATTGTTTTGACTGCTTAGTCAACTATATCCTTTGGGTTGTTTGCCATTCTTTTATTTCCACTATTAATGGGTTTTATCTATAATTTCATACATGTGGAGGTTGCAATTGTGCAGATCATCCTGGGTAGTTAAAGTCTGAGACCAAGCAGAGCACAGGTTTCTCTAAAAGCAGTGCTCACAAGCATTAAACCATCAAAATGTTAGCAGGAGAGGGTAATTTGGAATGGAAACCACCCCAATGAGTTCTTTCTGTTGGCAGCACCATGCCAAGAAATCACATGAACTCTGTGTTTGAAAACTGTGCCGCATAGATAATTGGAAAGCTCTGACATTTTCTGGCCTACAGCAGTGAAAATAAGCTATAAACTGTACTGCAAAACAGTCACTTACAAAACCCAGGCACTGGGCTGCATGTATCAAAATATGAAATATGTCATTTTTGGTCAAATTATAAGTTGAAAAAAAAAAATAGAACACAGCCATGCAGGTCCAACCTCTGCAGCTTGCACACTCTTTCCATAGAGTCAATATCAAATAACTACGCTGTGTAAATGTTTACTTTATGCCTGGGCTAACTCAATATTGGCAGCCTCATTTCCTTACTTCTGATTGCTGGTTTGGTCATAAAGTGGTTTGCACACTGAAGTAAGCTGGACAAAAAATGACCAGCATTAAAGTGCTAAAAATAATTCATTATGAATAGTCATACGCACATTTCACTCCAAAATGTTGTGCCGCATGACAGATGTATTCATGTTTATACATCTGTAGCCTCAAAGAGATATAAAAGGAACAGATAAGTGGCTAATTAAAAGGCACATATTGTGTTTACTGTAATTTATTATGCTGCGTTTCTCATCTAGTACTCATGTTTGTGTCATAGGGTTAGCTTAAGCTTTTCAGGTGTTTTTTGTTTAAACAAATCTAGTCAACATTAAACATTAAATGTTTCTTTATCTCATTCGAAAGCAGAAACTGTGGCTCATTAGATATCTTTGTGCTTCCAGCACTAGCACTAGTTTTTTAAAACTAGTGCTAGTGCACTTCCTTTTAAAAGGTCTTTTAGGAAGTGTATGGATAAATTCTTCCACCATCTAATTAAAATATTGATTCCTATGTGTAAAATCCAGTTTGTTTTGTTTTCAATCTGCATAATTTAACACACACACAAAAAATAAAACACTAAACACCAGCATTAATAAAAAGTCAGAGTTGCACAAAGTTTAAATAGGTCAGTTTAAATCAGTTCTTAGAGTGATTGGCCTGTCAGCAGAACTGTGACACCATTTTGTGAATAGTGTTAATAAATAATGGTGTGTTGATAATGGTTACCTGCTCTAGGATCCTCCACAAAAGTTCTGCATAAAGAGGATAAGGACTTGTACAGAGGCATTTGATAAGATGTTTATAATGGTTTAATAAGGTGACTTGTCACTGGCTCTTTGATTGTTGAAAGAGCCATTTAAGAACTGGTTCTGACAAGATCCCAGGTTAAGAACTGAAACTATATTGGATGTGATTGTCAGGAGGACTATAGTGGACTACAAATTCTGAAAAACCTTACCCAGAAGCTCTTAGATGTTGTTTTAAAATATGCTCAAAGGCAATGTTCACTCAAGAAAGTGGGAAGATGTATTGTTTCCATCACAACTGAGCTAAACAAAAGATTAAAAAATTACTAAATCTTGATTTAACTCGATGCTTTTGAAGATAAGCTACTGTGTATATCACTGGATTTTGGCATATAATTTGTTCATTGGGCAAGGCTTTCAAATGATTTACCTTGTTGCTGTTCATCAGTTTGCCACCATTATGAACCTACAAGCTAATTTAGAAGCTGATAACTTTATCTTCTTTTCTTAGTATCTAGATGTCAGCTCAGGAATAAAGACCTGAATCCAAACAGCCTGTTTCTGTCTGTGTTTATTAACTCAGCGGTTTTATGGTTCAAACATCAGCTCTGGTCATTATCTGCTCAGTGTGATGAGTGTTTCTCTGTCAGTGTAAACACTTTTTTCGTTCTACTAGGCCATTCACACTACTGTTGAAATAAACAGGGGAGGACAGAGTGTGCCAATGGTTGGTAAATACAACAGAAAGCCTTTATTCTTATCTAAAAAGTAACAACTTAAATCTTAACCGTCTACTGACCTCCTCCCTTGGTCTGCATGTGTACACACACAAAACCTCTCATCTGATAACAATCAGCTCAAAAGCATACTCTATTGTCTCAGCTACGCGCTAATTACTTCAGGTCTTGACCTCAGGTTCAACAGAAGAGCCAAGGGAGGGTGGGGGGAGCGAGGGGACTGTACACAAGTATGTGTATGCTGAAAGATGATGTGATGGGGTGGAGGTGTGGAGAAGTCTTTCCTGCTGCCAATCAATAATCAATCAATCAACCCAATCTGGGTTTGTCTAAACACCACAATGTAATGCATTAACTGTACTCTCACTGAAACTAGGAAAATCAAACAGAAAGTCCACCTTCTTAAATCCTTACAGTTGCACCCTGAAGCTCAGAGAATAGACTTTAAAATACTTTTGTTCGTCTATAAACTAGGGCTGTGGTGGACCACAAGTTTACCAGAATCCTCTCTATCAATCACATCCTCTCTATTACATAGGATGGTAGGAGTCTTTATTGCTCATCCCCATCAGCTTGACTGATTGGATAAATCACTGAGTACATCTCCAGAATCAGAACCAAACCCGGAGAACTACCGTATTTTTGGGACTATAAGCCGCTACTTTTTTTCCCCACGTTTTGAACCATGCGGCTTGTAGCCCGTTGCGGCTTTTCTGTGTATTTTTCTTCAACCACCAGGGGGCTCTTTAGCAGGAAGAGAATCATTGGATGCCAAAATTGGAAATCAAAGAAGAAAGCGCTAATTTTCATTTAGAACAAGCACATGCTAGCAGCAGGCACGACGGAGAAATGTTTTCAGTTTCATACCTCCTCGTCACGGAAACCACACGAAGAAGTTCATATGAAGCTTTTAAGTTGAGGGCTATCAATCTGGCAGTACAGATCGATAGCCGCTGCGTGTCAGCTCGGCGTGAACGAATCCATGGTTCGGCGTTGGAGACGCAGGGCTGCGTCCTTGATAGCAGATTTATTAAGGTGGAAAACCGAGAGCAGCGGAGATACTAGCGGCTTATAGCCCGGTGAGGCTTATATGTACGTCTCCAGTTTTTTTAAAAAAAACTTTGTAGGTGTGGCTTATAGTGAGGTGCGCTCTATAGTCCGGAAAATACGGTAGTTCTAATCCAAAGCAAACTTTGAGAAAATTGCAAAAAAAAAAAAAAAAAAAAAAGATTTTTCTTGTTGATTAAGCTCTATAACAAACTTTTACTTTGACTGGAAATCATAACATGTTCACTCTTTCACTCAGAAAGATCATGGGCATAAATTGCTTAGATATTTTAAGGTTGATGTTGTTTGAAAATGGTAGTAGTCTGCTTTGACCCTGCCTCAGTTGGATTAATCATTAGCTTTAACCTCTATCACCAGCTAACCTTTTTAAACCAAATGAAGAAACCAAGACGGGTATCTGTTACAAGTAATTCATTAACTTTGTGTAACCTTTTAAATTAACTTCACTTTAATAGTGCTCAATGTTCTTTTTAAATAGCCTGCAGAGGCAGAGTGAAATGATGATTGTATTACTTCATGCCTCCAGTCTATTTCAGACTGCAACTCATTTGAAACTCAGGTATTCAGAGCATTTTAAAATCTGCTGAGTTCTCAAGTTCAATTTCATTCAGTCTGTCACCTTCTGTTAGATTTTCTAAACTGTACAAAACACTTGGAGAAAAGCACAAATCAAGTTCCCCTTCAGCCTCTCCAGCCTTACAAAACAAGACCCCAGCATTTTCTCATCCAAGTCCACTTACAACACCGAAAAGCCAAAACAACACTCTTCAATGCAAGTTTCATGCTGTAAAAAAAGAGAGAGGCCTTCTCCCAGGTTGCCACAACCAAACAAAACCTGTCCCGTATGTGCATTCATTGCAATGCAAAGCAGACTTCCAATGCTTCAGCATCACTTAAGGTCCTACTTTCAATTACAATGTCAGGAACACTTAGAGCTGATGGGCCTATTGGAGAGGGGGAGTGGAGCCTGTGGTGAGCTTCCAGACTGCCCAAAAGAACAATTAGGGACTAAAATTTTAAAATAAAATCCTACAAATTTTGGCATAGCTATAATGCATGCTAACCTAAAAATAGTTAAACCACGCAGTATGAATAACAGCTCTGGATATGTCATAATTTCCCTTTTGGAGAAGACGGGGAGTACAGTACGGCTGAATTTTACTTCACTCCTTGCCCCTCATTCTTAGTTCAAACGCTATATTTCCGAGGGGTCTGGTGTCCTAATTGTTTACCATATGTAGGGGGAGAAGAAAGGAAAGAACTTTGTTGTCCTTTAAAATTGAGCTTTTCAGGGGCCACTGGGAAACAAAGGGCAAGAGGCATTGCTTACATATGCACCCAAAGATGCAACTACTGACTCAATTACCATATTAAGTCGAACAAAAACCACGGTGCTCAGTTAATTTTTTCCGTTTAAAATAAATGATCACAAGAAAAGAACAAAAAAAAAACACTTTTGTAGTCTGATGTAATGCCCTGGTGAGAAATAAATGTAGTATGATTTCGGATACTAAAAATACCTGCAGTCAGACTTATCAACAGTGCCTCTATGGATATATGACTGTGTTTTTCTTCTATCTCTTTTATCTGCTCGCATGCACATTTCTGCACGCTTACATAACCATAACATATAAGACTGACGACAGTCACACATAAACAAAAACTGATTAAGCAGGTAAACACCCCTTAGAGAGGGCACAGAATGCGGAGAAGATGAAAGCAGACCCCGTACTGCAATCTTTGCTTCAGTTGCATCCCTACAGTGGATGCAACTGTAACGCGCCCCACAGTTTGGGAACCTCTGCCTGTTTTATACTTAACCAAATCTGATTATTTCTCAAGGTAATGACACTGGGGGGTTTTGGTCGAGTCCTGGAACTGGTAAACGGACCTGGGTGTTGCACTGAAGGGAAAATGGCTGTACTACAACCGTACATTTCAAGTATGTTTGAAGAGCAGTACTGTTAAGCGCTGCAATTTTAAAACAAATACATATGGAGCAGTTTATTGAAAATGAAATGATGTTGTCTCAGTTCGTTGAAGTCCATTGTCGGTGTTGTATGTAACTACCTGAACTGGCTGCTTGACATTTGCTCAGTGTATCAAGCATTTTAATGAAAAGGTAAGTGGCGATATAGTATGGTAAATAAAACAGTTATGCAACCAACTCGGAGTAAGTGCATTAGGAGCCAGAACCCGCAGATGTATCCAAGACAAGAGTTGCAAATGTTGGATTCTTCATGCTAAGGTATTCCTGAACCAGTGACAATATCAAATGCTTCTAACCAGGGTAAGGAGAAAAAGGTTTATACTGTTGTAATATATTTTCAGATGAAAATACATTTTGCATTTCAGTTAAAAATGTCCTCAAGTGCTATGGCGGGACGGAAAGTCACAGAGCACCTCATGATTCCTGATTTAATTTTCCAGCAGAACTTGGCACCTGTTCACTCTGATAATACAACCAATTAACTGCACATGATATCACAGTGCTTGATTGACCAGCTAATTGGCCTCATATAAACCCTGTAGAGAAGCAGTGGACTATTATTAAGAGGAAGTCACAATGATTTTAATGACCAGAAATAAACCCGTGAAATGAATAACTCTATATTAAATCTGCCAATTATAAGTGTTTAGCTTTTTTTAGCGAATTAGGGAAACTTTTCAATGATATTTTATACACTTGCAATCTTCCAGTGACAATTGATGATGCATCCACTCCCTTTCAGTAAAATATTTGAACCACTACCTGAAATAAGAACCATGGGGTGGGGTTAAGGGGCTTGAGTATCCCTAAAGCAGGGGTGCCCAAAGTCGGTCCTTGAGGGCCGGCATCCTGCACGAATTAGTTCTCTCCCTGGTGGTAGTAACCTTTTCAGCATGTCAATGTTCTCAGGCCTTCAAATGATCCATCATTGGATCCAGGTGCCTTAAACCAGGGAGAGAACTAAAACATGCAGGATGGAGGACCTCAAGGACTGACTTTGGGCACCACTGCCCTAAGGAGTGGGATTCTGACTAAGTGGAATGAAAAAATAAGTTCAGGCTCATTCAAACTAGACAAAATAGGTAAAGAAAGGAGAGACTGGGGATATAGGAGGGGGCTGGCTGTAGATCCCGCCTTTCTGGCCGTGGGTTGGTCAGGAAAACCCAAATCCAGCGCTGTGATTGGACTGGTGTCCTCCGGACGGGTGAAACAGTCTCCCCTCATAGACACAAGAAAGTTTAGCACTGGACGCTTAAAGGCAGTAGGCGCAAACTGAGACCTGCAGCGCGTTCCTCTCTGACAAGAAGTTATCGCTGTAACAAATCGGGAATATATCAGACATGTAGAGGTATCTTCAAGCTGCGGGAAACCAACCAGTTCCTCCTGGCATAGCTCTGGCAATGCTTCGCCACCTATATTTTCTGGATATCTGACTGCGGAGAACGGCTCAGGGTGGGATGTTGTAACCTCAAAAGACGCACGGGACGACACGCGCTGCGCTCCTGCTGGACTAACCTTAAACCCACGTGCCTCGGTGTCCAGGGCGACCCGCCTTACCGGAGTCTGTGGAGATAATATTATTCACTCGGTCGGTTCTGGTGTTGGTGCGGGTTTTGTCAACATGCCCGGGACAATGAGGATGATGATGGTGTCGCTCGCGCTCCTCTCGGTCTGTCCGCTCTTCTTGGCCATTGATGCGTTCGGCGACGACGAGGAGGAGATGACCTGCGACCCAATCCGGATCAGCATGTGCCAGGGTCTAGGCTACAACGTCACCAAGATGCCCAACCTGGTGGGCAACGTGCTGCAGTCGGACGCCGAGCTGCAGCTGACCACGTTCACGCCGCTCATACAGTACGGGTGCTCCAGTCAGCTCAAGGTACGGGACCGAGCGCGATAATGTGTTAGTTGGTGAGATAAAGCGGAGCACGGAATGGGAACCATGCTCAAACTTTGGAGCAGCCGCCCTGGCTCTTAAAAAAAGCCTGGCTCCTGCTGAAAGTGTGCTATATTTGTGTGTACGCAAAGGGAAACAGTGTGGTCCCAGAGCACATGACAGGGAGCCAGACCACTTGCAATAACTGCCTGTTCTGTGAGCGGCGCAGACTGATGGTGCCAGAAATAATCAGCATGTTATAGGTTGATTCCCAGGCAGTTAAAGTAAGTGAAAGGGTCTCTTCCGCTGATTCTCTCCCTCCGAATTATTTTTCTTCGCCAAACTGTCATGTTGATTTCGCTGAAAATGCCCCCACTGTCTGTTGACATTCTGAGTCCATCCATGCCCCACACAGCAGCAGCTGGATCTTCAGTTATATACTGTACAGTCTTCTTGTTAACAATGGTGCCCTTAGTGTCCTAAGACAAATGCTGCTTGTTTGACTCATGCACCATGCAGGGAAAAAATAGTCTGGGCCCATAATGCATCTCTCAAATTGGGGAAAAATGAAGGATTGATTAATAGGTTTTTTTGGATGCACAATCGGCTTGATTATCGTTTTATTAAAACCAGATAAATGCGTTAAGCCAAACACAATGTATAAACAGCTTCAAAACAAACTTTTGATGTGCTTTTAAAATAAACCTTTACTCTTTGAGTAAAGGTTTCTTATCTTCCAGTTCAGTTGGGTTCAAACCCCTCAATCAATGAATTCCAGCATGTTTTTCTCCTTTAAATGTTACAGTTCTTAGAAAAAAAAAAAAAAAAGCCTAAAATCAGAAGCAGAACATCAAACCTCAAAAACCCCAGAAATTGGCATTGGTCATGGAAAGGGTGATCAGTTTATTTCTAATGATAAGCTTGAGCAAAAATGCCACATTTAGCACAGAAATGTATACGGTCATCTGAAATTGTGAACTGTAGTTTTAAACCAGGATTTAGAAAGTGATAGGTTTTGTCCAATTAGGTTGTTTGTGTTTTTGGTCACTGTAAATATTTTACCACAGCTAATATTTTTTTCTGATTCTAGTCATTGTTTTCAGACAGAAACAGGTGTGGGAGGGGGAGTATTTTGTTACTCTGAGCTCCATGGCTTTGGAGAAAACTAAAGTCTTTCTGGCCCTTTGGAATAGTATTAAATTATAAAATAACCCAAAGGAACAGTTATGAAGGAAAATTTCATACCTTGAAATCAGTCAGGCTCACATGCCTGATCTATAGCGGGGTGAAAACTTCCCTGCCTTTCTCCTCCCAAAGCAAGCACATCTAGTCTTAAATATGAACCATTTTCTTAAGTTTTGCAGTAAATTATTTGTATTTGCTGCCACGTGAAATTACCTGCAAAACGCATCTGGAACTGCTGCATTAATGCAGCGCTTCAAGATGCATGAACGAGAAGCAACTGCAGCATAAAATCAGCCTGTCTGCCTCCAGTTGTAAATTGTCCTGTAAGTTTAGCTGACACACACACACCCCCACGCCCCTAACTCTCCCTCTCTCTTTCACACACACACAGAGATGAACAAAGATACCACCACCCAAAGACTGAGGAAGGGGAGGGAGAAACCGTATCGCCTAACATTTGCTCTAATGGGAGGCTTCCTGACTGGTAACCCGAGCAGCTTTTAGCATTAACGTGGCAGCACTCGGGTTACAGACGGTCTGTGGAAAACACCCAGAAAGTGTTACATTACTGTCACCGGTTGAGCATGCGTAGCCCACTGTAGGAAGGATCTCCAATCGTCTGTAATTTTATACCCCGCTCCCCATCAATTGTGCACACTTTTTGCAATTGAATTGAGTCTACATACAGAATTATTCACAATTATGACACATTTTATTTAAAACATATTAGGGGAATTCAAATCCTGCTCATCTTATAAATTAGAGGTTATTCCAAATCACAAAACAGTAACAAATTAGGTATTTGAGTCATACTAGGATTTTTAAAACACATCTTATTTTACATATTTTTACATCTGAAACACCTATTTTGTTTACATTTAGGTTTTTTTTTTTTTTTTGGAGGGTGACTGGCGCCAAGACTTAAAACTGTTTTTGGGAGATTTTTAATCTGAAAAAATCTGCAGCAAAATTTCATTTCACTTCATCGATTTGCCAAATGCCCGAGGGTGCTTATTTATTACCTTCAGGTCAGGGGAGCTGAGTGAAACATACACTGCTATCCTATAAATTTTCATTTCATGAGCATAGTCCAGTTTTACACTCTGACTTGCAGGAGCTTTCACAGTAGAGGCGTGAAATCGCTTAAAATTTCTGACTTCTGAGACCCCGGAGTTACTCTTCTTTTGCATCACTATCTCCACAGCCGATTCTGGCAGCTCTGTGTCTTCATAATCATATCTTAAGGATCTATTTTAAAGTTGGTGTTATTAGGTGATCTTTTTTTTTTTTTTCTTGAGAAACTGCAAAAAGACTTACCTCAAACCACAATGTTGGGGTGTGTAATGGGGTTTCTTAAAAATAGAGATTCTACCAATATTAAGGGTGTCGGAATGGTTCAGAAAATTAAGGTGAAAGCAAGAAGCAAATGCAATTTGATGAAAGAGCCATGTGGGAGAGCAGGGTGTTGCCACCCTCTGTTTCTTATCCAGGCAATATAAACAGACTGAGCCCTGCAACATATTTTACTTGCTACCTCATGGATTAATTTAACTAAACAAGCATTAAAGCTAATTTTCAGTGTATCTTTGTGATTTAGTCATGTTAAATCAACGTTTCTTTCTGTCATCTCTCTAGAAGAACCTTTAATAACATATTTTTTAAACCTCTGCTACTTGATTTTGCAGTTATTTGCCTAACCAGGCAATAATGTTTTTTTTGTTGTTGTTGTTTTTGTTTTTTTTGTTTTTTTTAGAACCTTGCAACCCATGCAAATAAGATGTTAAACAAAACTTTTTCTTTTTCTTTACTTCTAGTTCTTCCTTTGCTCGGTTTATGTGCCCATGTGCACAGACAAGGTTCCCATCCCCATCGGGCCGTGTAAGAGCATGTGTTTGTCCGTCAAGAGAAAATGCCTCCCTGTTCTTCATGAGTTTGGCTTCATTTGGCCTGAGGTGAGTCGCATTGTCATTAGGAAAGCAGGCATACATTTTAAGAAAAAAGGGGGAAAAACAAGTTTTCGGGGCATAGTTAAAAAGTTTCATAGCTGCTGTTACAGCCGACTGCTTTTTCTCTTACAACAATTTCCCATGATGAGCCGGTTGAAACAAGCAGAAATATCGCCATCATTTTTTCCAACTGAGATCCCCAGTTTGAATATCATTCTTCTAGACTTCACATGCAGATGTTTTTCATAGGATCAAATTCTTAAAAACGTCCTCAATGTGGAGATTTCTAGGGAAAAAAAAAACATGCTACTTAGAAGCATTTTGTATACTTTACTGCAAAGTTAATTGAAAAAATGTAATTGGTGACATATTCCTCATTCTGCATAACATGGAAATCTGAAGGGCGAAGGGTGGAAAGCTCTGCACATAAAAATGTCTCTTGTTGCCTAAAAGTCGTAGAAGAGTTTTTATGGCTGACAAAGTAGGTTAAAGTTGGAGCACACCATTCTGACAACAGAATTAAACTTTTGCATATTTTTCAGGTTCTTTATGACAAGTCATAAAGAACTTGTCATTGATGTCCAGTGATTGGAGGGTTAGAAACAAATTTTGAGAAATTATGATATAGAGTAATATAGATTAGTTTGAGGATTGATAAAAACTAGTAAGCAATGTCAATGACAAAAGAAGCTAGTAATATGGTAAAATCATGAATTCTTATCAGTGCTCTTCTTTTTTATCCTGATGTGGTGTTTAATGATAAAAATTAATGACCCTGGCAATTACTTTTTTCCAACCTAATATTGATTACTGTTACTTTCTAATCTGATAACCTTGTAAAAGTGAGTGAGATAAAGTATTTTTTTGTGTAATGTCTCTCCAGGTGCTTAACTGCAGCCTCTTCCCACCTATAAATGACCACAACCACATGTGCATGGAGGGTCCAGGTGATGAAGACCCGCCTTACCAGCCGGTCCGCCACCCTCCTCATCAGGAGGAATGTCAGGCCCTCGGATCGGCACCTGAGCAGTATACTTGGCTCAAACAAACAGAAACCTGTACCCTCCAGTGTGGCTACGACAGTGGCCTTTACCGACGGGGGGCCAAAGTCTTCACAGACGCCTGGATGGCAGTGTGGGCCGTTCTGTGCTTCTTATCGACCACTCTGACGGTCTTGACCTTTCTCCTGGACTCGCAGCGTTTCTCCTATCCCGAGAGGCCAATCATCTTTCTTTCAATGTGCTGCAATCTGTACAGTGTTGCTTACCTGGTGAGTAATGGAATAAAGGCATCATTGTTCAAGTTGAGATGACGCAGAACTTTCTATTTCTGTTATTAAGTTAACCCCCTTTTCTTGTTACATTTGACTTTTTCTGCCTCTTTAGGTACGACTGACTCTTGGAAGAGAGCGAGTTTCCTGTGACTTGGACGCCACTGCCGTTCCGATTCTGGTCCAGGAAGGATTAAAGAGCACCGGCTGTGCCATAGTCTTCCTTCTCCTCTATTTCTTTGGCATGGCATCCTCTCTGTGGTCAGTTCAAAAACTCTCTCCTCCTTCTGTTCGTCCCAGTTTCCCCATTGTCATCAGCTGCTGTGAATGGCCCTTGTGGTGGAACAATTGGAACATGAGACTTGCATCCTGTTTTCCTTAAAAAAAATTAAACTATCCTGTCTCATAACCTCTGCACTAGTTGGATTCATTTCCACACACACACACCCACCCACGCACACGCCACCCCCCCCACACACACACACGGAGTTGGGGTAGCCTTGGTAAAACCACCACTTTTCAAGTGCATGCTGCCCTGAAGCTACAGTGGAAACCCACACTGCTGTCACAGCTATTTTTCTTCCCTCGCACTTGGTCCTTGTTTTCCTGTTTTTTATTTGCCATTTGGAAACGGCAGCAGGCCAGAAACTCCAATCTCCAGAGCTACGATCGCTGCACTCTGTTATATAACTGGCAAGTGGCTTCTTTTGTGACCTAATTACCTCTAAAACGGCACATGGCCAGTTGATTTGTTATGAGAAAGTTACACAAGGGACAAAGCTTTGAGTCGCTCCTGAAACATATGACTCTTATCTATCACAAATGCAAAAGCACCAATGAAATTTATTGCGGCATTCCAATTTATTATTAACATAATTTTAAGTAATTCCTCTAAGCCCTTCTACCCTGAATGGTATGTGTGAGAAAGTACATGCCATAAAACAGGAATTTAATATTTTAATGTGAAGTTCACATATTAAACAGTTTTTCTGTACATTGTGATTACAATTAGCCGATCAGCGTTACTAACTTTAAATGGTGTCTCTGTGTGGATTCGTTTGAGAATGTAGACTTATTTCTAAAAGGCTGCCATTGTTTCCAAATCCAGCATGTTGCATAGTAAACAGAGACGGAAAGCAAAAATTGAATAAAGCACAAACATAGTTGTAATACTTGAAGTCTCCTTGGCAGCTGCTGCAGGCTGTTCCAGGTCAAATATCACAAATTTCCCAAGACAAAAAATGAATTGGCGTCCTGTAGCAGACGCCACTTTTTCATATCCAATAAAGTTGTTTACAAATAATCTTAGACAACAAACACCTCAGTAACAGCTTCCACAATAAAGAGTGTTGCTGTCAGCTCTTAAATGATGGTTGGTTGGCTGATTTGAAACAAATCAGTTTTTTGTGTCTCCAACCAACCAGCTACCAGCTGGGGTTAGTTAAGCTAAAAATAGGACGATTCCAGTCATGATCCACCAATAAAAACATAATTTGCTTTATTTCTTTCTGCCAGAAGGGCTCAGTTCTGGGACACTTCTGTCTCTCTTTGTGCTTCCTGTGCAAGTAACAACTGCCGATAACGGTAAAAAGTAAACATGACATTAAAATTGGATAAACTCTAAAATCCTGCATGTGAACCAAAGAAGGGCCACTATAAATTTGCAGAAGGAAATGTTTGCCTCAGTTGTGACTTTTATGAGCGTTTACACAAGGCACTTACAGTTTCCCTTACTCTGTCCTCCCCATTTTCTTCCAGGTGGGTGATCCTTACCCTCACCTGGTTTTTGGCTGCTGGTCTGAAGTGGGGACATGAAGCAATTGAAATGCACAGTTCATACTTCCACATAGCAGCCTGGGCCATTCCAGCTGTTAAAACCATAGTTATCCTTATAATGCGACTGGTAGATGCTGATGACCTCACTGGGCTCTGCTATGTTGGCAACCAGCAGCAAGAGGCTCTCACAGGCTTTGTGGTTGCACCATTAGCAACATACCTTCTCATAGGTAGGTACAGGGCTGGAAAATAAATTTATAAACTAATTTCATTACTCTACTATAGTTGTTCTTTTATGCATGTCTTCTTGTTGCCCCACAGGCACACTGTTCATCTGCGCAGGCCTGGTTGCTCTCTTCAAGATCCGCTCTAATCTGCAAAAGGATGGAGCTAAAACAGACAAACTGGAGCGTCTAATGGTGAAGATCGGAGTGTTCTCTGTTCTTTACACTGTTCCAGCATCCACAGTCATCGGATGTTATCTCTACCAGCTGTCTAACTGGGAGGAGTTCAAGACAAACCCCAGGGACTCGTATGTGGCGTCGGAGATGCTTCGGATCTTCATGTCGCTGCTCGTGGGCATCACATCAGGCATGTGGATTTGGTCGGCGAAGACCCTCCACACCTGGCAGCGCTGCTCCGCCCGACTGCTGAGGGACAGCCGGGCAAACCGAGGCGGAAAGAGGGCGCCAGTTGAAAGCTGGATCAAACCGGGAAAAGGCAATGAGACAGTGGTGTGACAAGATGCAGAGAAAATGGACGGGAAATATGTTCTGCGTTGTTTTTTCTCATAAAGAAACTTGCTCTGCCAAATGAAGGACGAAGAGAGTCAGCAACCTGGTTAGAAATGGGACAGAGGATTGTAGCCAGACTTTCTCAGAGAAGCCACTGGATATAATGTCATTGCATGAACTCCCTGCCTCCAATAGGAGTTATGAAGGAGAAAATAGGAAGACTGAGTCATACATGTTGTCGCAGGAGTAGCCTCTCTACCTCTCATTAGATTTCTGTCGCATTGAGAGGTGGGAAAAAGCAAAAAATTAATCAAAAAGAAGACATGCTGAAAAGGCAGAAAAGATGCACATAAGCAATGATTCTACCTTTCTGTCTTTCTTTTTCTTAAGTGATCAGCAGAAGAGACCTACCCTGCTGAATACAGTAAAGCCGTGTGCTATTGTGACTTTTAAAGGGCTTTTAAATTTTATATTTTGACACTGGAGCAGATTTACAGATATTTGGCTTCCCAGAAATATCTGATGTCACCTAGGCAATGTTAATGTTGCAGGTTGATCAACATTAAAATACCAGACCAACTGTAAAAAATACCCAAAATACTGCCTTAAATCTACAATTTGTTTACAGACAAACGGTCTGCGTTTCTGTCAGGTTATGATTTTTTTATTTAATTTTTTTACCAGATACTAGTACAGGTGGATTTTATTGCTTTGGATTTGTGGGAACGAGGCTCGATGCTGTAATTATTGCACTATAAATGTGTGAAATGTGAAGACAGAAGTAGAAGGTCTGAGAGCAAACCATTAAAATTCAGTTATTTCTACAGAGCCACTGTTTTAAAGCTAGATGAGGTGATACCAGAAGGTTATGAACAGTTATCTTTCTTTCAGTAGATATTTCTCTTAGTCTCCTCATTCTGTATAAATTTAGATTAGATGGTTCCTGAGGCTGAAGCTATCAAATAATGTGGATGATATCAGTAAAGTCCCAATCTATAATCTAAAAGCAAATCTAACCTCAAATGCATCACAGTGGTTTATGTGAATGCAAGTTATGAACCTTTACACCATTGTCACTTCATGGTGCTTTAAATGTTTCATTCTCAGTATGTTTGATATAGGAAGGTCATTGGTTCCAACTTTAGTAATGCTATAAATATTCCTAGATTTCTATTTAAATATCCCCCCCTGAAAATGTGATGAAGGTTTGAAGGTTTATTAATTAGCATTAGCAAAAACTGCCTTTTTTTGCATGCTTTGGTTCAACATACTATTTGTAAACATAAGCCTTCTGGGAAAACTAATCTAAATTTATGCTAAATAAGAGAGAGAGAGAGAGAGCTATCACTTACAAAATAACAGAACCTTACTTCTAGATTTGCTTTGAACTAGGGTGCTGATGGAAAGTGAAAGCAAATGGTGCAAAAGGTCAGAAAATTTCCACCAATGCATCGGAATCAGGACAAACATAATTTGTAACTTTCAGTATCTATTTTGACTTTCTTTATCAGGCGTAAATTGCAGAGAAATACGCCTTTGTGCGTCACTTTGGCAGTCGGAGAAACTCAGCTAGTGTCCAATGATGTTTAGTCTTTCTGCAAACCCTGCACTCTGTATGCTCTTGGTTCACCATACAATTCAGGAAATTTAATTATTAACCTTGCCCTTTTCCAAACATTGGAACCCAGGAAGGTTTTAGAGCAAGAAGTTATGGGACAATCAGCTGCCAAAACACACATTAGGCAACAGCAATATCACTCGGAGAATACGCTCTTCTTCGTGAACTTAGATAGTTGTACTTGATACTTAAGTTGGGACTGGATCAGAGCAAAGTGTGTTCTGCTAAAACCTTTTGCAGAACTCTGAGATCAGAGTACTAAAGATCATCTACTGCAAGACTACGATGCCAAAGTATCTTTGAAACTGTTCTTACAGACACATCATTAAAGATGCAACAAATCCAATAGCCCTCCTCTTCAGTAACAATAAGCTTTTTATAAATGTTTATTTGTACAGAGACGGCACACTGCAACTGTTTCTATAAGCATAAATATCTCTCCCCTGATGCTGTTATTGGTCTCCTTCCCACATGTGTCTTATTGGCCTCACTTGATGCATCTCAGCTGACGTCCTCAGACAATCAGAGCTCCTTTCTGGAACAAAGTTTTGTACATTTCAAAATGTCATGGATGATGTAGAGAAGATTTTCAAGTTGTTTCTCTTCTACCATTTTCACTATTTTTGTCTTTTATGCAGATTGTAGCTGAAGCCAATCTAGTCCTTTAGTCACGATACTCTGAAACTGTCCCTTTTTATCTGCTTAAGTGTCTATCTAGCAGTGCTGTATACATTCATTCTTATGACATCCTCAGTGTTTCGGACTCATTTTCAAGCAGCTGTGCTTTTAAGAAAAAAAAATGTTGATAACCAGACAGTGCCTCACACTGCCGGTCCAATAGGAACCAGGCATTTCTTGGCTGCATGTTTCCTCAAAGATGTTTTCAGGATCGATCGCTGTGTTGAAACAGACACCGTTTACACAAACCAGCTTCATCAGACCAGCATACCTCGGTACACTTATTGAATTTCCAAACTCAAACAAACATTACTTTCACTTAAAGTGAATTAAATTAACCTATGACCACCTCCCCTCTGAGCTAATGTAGTTTCCCTTTTAAACTATCTAAATTTTTGACTGCGCTCCCTCCCTCCTCCTCATTCTTATGACCACTCTGAGCTTAAAGTGACTTTTCTAAACAGTCACTGAATGTGCCTTAACCCCCCCCGCCCCCCTGCAGTGATTGTTTGTGCAGGACTTAAACCACTGGCAGTGCCGATTTGTAAATTCTTTTAGAAACCCAGTTGTGAATCGCCAGCGAGCTCGATTAGCCAGCTCAGATAATAACCTTTAAGGTTTATAATGCTCCCTGTTGTGTTGAACACTCGTGTTCTTTGCAATGTCATCAATGTATTATAAAATGCTAATTTATCCTTGTAAAAATAATGTGACAAATTTTAAAAACTTGTTTATTTAAAAACCACTTTTGTATCAGAAGAAGATGAATAAAAGTTTTTTGGTTTCTAACTGGCCTGTGCTTTACATCTGCAAGTTTGGATGTGTGCTTGTGTTTAATCCTAATTTCTCAAACCGATTAATTCTTGAACATTTGAACATTTGATTTTGTGTTTACCTTGATACAGAAAATGTAAAGATATAAACTGAGATCTCTGAGCCTCCTAAAAGCCACATTGTGACACTTTTGCACAAAAATTAATTTAGGGAAAGGATTTATGTTCTGCACATTCGATGAATTTTGTCCACTTTCTGGGTTGGACAATGCTGCCACCTCTTGTCTCAGAAGACAAAGTTTTGATGCTTCATCATGAAGCAATTTCCACTCTCCCAAACCTATCGGTAAAAACACTAAAATCTTTTCATTTTCTCTTTAGGAATAACATACTGGACCAATAAAAAATAAGTTTTAATGCAGATATCTTAGCCCATCATGTACTGTGCAGCATATGCACTCGATAATTGGTGAACTGTTCATGAAATTACATCAGTGCTGTAGATCAGCTTTAAAAGTACCTCTGTACCATGGTGACACACTAGAGTGTGGTCAGGTGCAAAGTCCTGCTGAAAAATCAAATCCTTGTCTACATTGAGCTTGTCAGATAATTTAAGTATGACGTGCTCCACAATTTACCAGGTAGATAACTGTACTGATTTTCCAAATATCCGTTATGGTGAAAATGTCCACCCTGAGCCATTTGGGAGACACAAAACACAATTGTATGTGTCCTGTTTTCTATGTTGACCAGGCTTTGATTATACAGTGCTTCACCAAAGTGTTCATACATACAGTAACTAATAGTTGCAGTATAGTCTTGCCATTGTCAGATGATGGATTGAACCTTGTCCTTGAGATGTTCAGAGTTTAGGATTGTCTTTTATAAACTAATCCTGCTTTTAGCCTCTCCATAACTTTGTTCCCAAACTATTTGCTGTGTTCATTGCTTTCCATGATACAGTTCTTTTGCTAATGTTGTCTCACAGAATAGTTGTATGCATCCTGAGATGGAATTACACACAAGTGTAATTCAACACACCACTGTTGATGGTCTTACAAGGTTATCATAAAAGGAGACAAGTACAATTGTCCTCTACGCTTTTTATATTATTTATAAAAAAAAATCCTGAAACTCCTTCCACTTCTGAGTTATGTGCAACTTCGTGTTAGTCTGTCTGATAGTTTCTATCACATACAAATCAATCAAAATACAATGAATGTGACATAAAATTGCTTACATTCACATGAAGGCATGAAACAATTACATTTTATTTAGGTTGTGTGATTAAACCTGTCATTAACAAATATTTTCAATCTTGATTTAGAAGAACTAGCAATTCTGGCACATGTCAGGTTTCAAGGGAGCTTGATCTAGACCTCAACTAAATGCTGACCTCAACTACTTTACATCTGGTCCAAGAAATGCTGAGTAAGCAGGTCTCTGAAGACCTGAGAGGTCTGAATGGTTCCTACTTGAGAAGTACTTCAGAAATACGTTTGTCCTTCTTGCTTCAAGGCTGCAGCACCAAAAACCTCTGTCCAACTCCAAAGAATTTCTATTGTGAAATTTGAGTTGTGTTAAAATGTTTCGCTGTTATTTTGAATTAGATTAGAAAATGCCCAGTACATTTGCAACAAATGTGCTGTTGGTGCACAAGCTGTTACTGTGTCTCCATAAGTAACTCAGCGATAGACTTTCAACCTCAAATGCACACTGTAACATACACAGTAATATTTGTAACAAATAAAATATGCTAAACATTCAAAGTGAGGTCTCAATTTTTGCAGAAACGCTTCATACAAGTTAAGAGGTGCAGGTAATTTTAACTGGAAAAAATGAAATAATTTGTATTTTTTCCTGCATATTTGTGCGTGTGCATGCGTGTGTGTGTGTGTGGGCGTGTGTGTGTGTGTATGTGCATCTGTAAGCATGTGTAAGCAGAGAAGATGAGGCAAAGCGTCCAAATATGTAACCGTGCAGCTCCAGTTGCCTTCCTGTAATTTTCGGACTGAATTGAGTGTTTGTTTAAGAGCGCTCTCAAAAGCCCGAGGTAAAGGGAAAGTGACAGCATCTACGGCTATATTGTTTCCAGATGTGGCCACACTAACACACACATGCACGTGCACGCAGTCTCACAGTTTTCTAACACAAGCATGCAGATAGAGCTGTAAAATTTCCAAACTGCACAGCCTACATAGTGTTGCTTCTATATCAGCTTTATGCGTCTGCTTTTATTAATGTGGGCTCAAAAACATTTTCCAGCGAATGCCATAGGTCATTTCCATGCCCAAGTTTCTCCATCGAGGCAGCCATTTGTACATTTATGTGGTTAGTTACACAGACACACGCACGCACACCCACACAAATCTTTAACAACTAGCAGCTCAAACTAAATGCTGATTTTCCATCCCAGAAACGACATAAAAAATTACACTCAAACATACCCATAAGCGACAGCTTTACATTACAACCTCTGATTATTAGCTTCTTGTGGTCAAATTTGGACACATCCAGTTCGTACGCTATAAAAACACAGATATAAACACACAGAAATACTCATTCTCTCTTGTATATTTTTGTCCTTTTAGTAGTATTTTGGTTTTATTAAGGATGAAATGTGTAACGCCACATTTTCAGCATTGCTTTTTCAGAGCTGGGCCACTGTGTGTGAACTTGTGTGCATGCTAAACATATACAGCCAGGTGTGTGCATGTAAAAGGACTGCTAAGAGATTTGGGCACATAGTTTTTAAGGCGGAGAGAAAAAGAAATGAGCACCCAGGGACAAAAAAAGTGAAGTGAATACAAGAGCCGAAGAGAAAAAATGTATGGGGTAAAGGGAAATGAATTGAGTGAGAAAAGGAGGGTGTAAAGGAAATCTCTCATCATCCAGCAGCAGAATGTTGCAGCTGTTCCCTCTTAGAAATGTTGAAATTGTTTCCCCCTGTTCTGCTCAGTGAATATGTTGTATGGATATTCTGAAGCAACGGTCACCACTGGGGGATTCTGGGTGACGTAGTTGTCTTGGCCTGAGAGCCAGTGCGTTGGAAGGAGGATTTAAAAATGTTGGTTCTCAGGCCAAACATGTTAACGAGCTGAGACCGACCTCCAAAAAGCCTGGCCAAGAGAGAGATTAGAGAATTAGTTGCCATAAAGTTAAAACAAAGAGGGTCTTTCTGCTTGGCAGGGCGCGTGAAGGGCTGAGATTATTCTGTCCAAGACAAAGAAAGGCTCAGTTTTTAGGGTCAGGTTGGATATTTGAAAAGGTTTTGATGTGTTTTGGTAAGAGGAGTGAAATGATTGTTAATTGTTATGCTGGAGGTTAAGAAATATGAGCTTTGATTGGTGAGATATATTTCAAATATACATTCAACCTGAGTTGTCTGTAATCTTTAAGGGTTTGTTATTTTGGTTCATTGGTGAAGAAAATAGTATTCAAAATATGTTTTATTCTAATGTCAAGTTTTGTTTTTCCTCCTCAAATTATAAACTTTGAGTAGCTTAACTATTTCAATCGTTTTTAACTAGTTATCCCTCATTCTGTGATCTAAGCCCACATTTCCAATGGATAAGGTGTCCTAATTTTGTCCTGTGGTCTAGATGAAGTACTAAAGAACATATATTTCCAGACCAGTCAGAGATTTAACAATGAAACCCTTGGAGATTAAGCACTAGTAAATTCACTTGCAAGTGCATTCACAAAAAACATTATTCTCTCAATATATACTTTTTTAACAGTCCAAAACTACTGTAGTGTTTAACATTGATGCATTAATGATACAACTGGTAAAAGGCTCAAAAGACAACTAAAACAAAAACATTTATTTTTTTCTGTTTTTCTAACAGTAAAAAAAGAACTTACAAGTGATTTTACTATTTTTTTATGCCAAGTGCATAACAGCGTTTTTTTCACATGAGCATAATATTCTTTGCTTTAAAGTATATATTCACAAAGGCAGAAGAGAGAGATTATTGAATGTTATTGCTCTTTTTTGTGGTTATTTTCTATTAGGTATGTTGCTATTAAGTCTTTTTTCTTTCATTTTGTCCTTGTAAAATACTCTGTTGTATAGACACAGTAAGTATATACTATTATATTATTATTAGTTATTCCAGTTATTCCATATAGTCAAATATGATTGACTATATCAAAAAGTCAATGACACATTTAAAGAAGGAATGGATTAAGTGCTTTTGCTGATGTCAACACCACAAACTGAATTAATTTTGCATTTGTGTGAGTCAAATGTTTTGACTCACACAAATGCAGCCGAATACATTTTGCAGTATTAGGCTACCCTGAGCCTCTTTTACCACTAGATGGCACTCGTTGTCCAATCTATACTGACTACTCTGCGGGCATAACTTCAGTTTTTAAAGCTACTAATGAGATTTTTAGGTAGATGATTTATCATTTAGAGTAATCTCCAGAGAAATCTAGCTCCACTTTCAGTTCAGGAGATACAAGTTCAGGTTTATCTATAACGCTGATCCATGCAGTAAATACAGACACTTTCTCTCATCATCCACTCAGTCAGAACCCAAGATCAACATAGTGCATTAACTGCATTGTTCATGTCACTGTTGCTTTTAATAATTCTTTTCTACCAACAATGAGCATTTCAACACTTAACTTTGAAGCTACCAGTCCCACACAGGTAGAGAACCATCCGTGGTTTCAATGTGCTCATGTAATTATCATAAATACAACCATGTTAACATATTTCAATACAAATATTCCTACAGTACCAACATTTTCTAAAAAATAATGTTACAGTAGTGATATGTTGCCCCATGTGGCTAAGAAGCTAACAGAATCCATGTTATTTCAGCAAGACATTTGTCATCCTTAGAAATGTCCGCTCTTCAATACAGTCACTCGCATTCATTAATGGACGAACGAGGGCTGGCTTACAAAACAAGATATGGAAAAATGAAGAGGAGGAAAGTAATGGTGATCTTTTGGAGTACAATGAAAAAAAAGGCAGTATAAAAAAAGGCATGATACCATCCATCCATTTTATGGACACCCTTGCGCCTAGTGGGGTCGAGAGGGCTGCTGGTGCCTATTGCCAGCTAATGTTCCAGGCGAGAGGCGGGATACATCCTGGACAGGTCGCCAGTCTGTCGCAGGGCAACACAGAAACAGATAGGACACACAACCATGCACACACACACTCACATCTAGGGACAATTTGGAGAGGCCAATTAACCTGACAGTCATGTTTTTGGACTGTGGGAGGAAGCTGGAATACCCAGAGAGAACCCACCATGCACAGGGAGAACATGCAAACTCCATGCAGAAAGACCCCGGGCCGGGAATCAAACCCAGGACCTTCTTGCTGCAAGGCAACAGCTCTACCAACTGTGCCACTGTGCAGCCCCTCATAATACCATTAGTTTCCATTATAGGAAAGCCAGCTTGGCAAACCAAATGACTGGAAATGACTCATACAAACATAATTCATCTCTAGGAGCCTGTGTGGATTTGTTTCCTATTCGTGTTTTTCTGCGCATCTGAGCATTCATAGAGTACAGAAATAGAGGACACAGAAAACTTGGCAGCAGGTGGTGCTCACTGGTCCTTCACATTTTTCACTTATTCTTTCCTCATGTTGAACTGTTTTGCAATTTAAAGTTTGTCCAGTCTCCCCCGCCTTTTAGCCCACTTGTATCATACTGGCATAATTTTTAGCATTTTCTCTACTGAAAGTATGAAGAAAATGTTGAAACCTGAAGTTGAAATTTGTCAGTATTAGAATACATTTCTGTACAGCTCAATATTAAATTGCTTAATATTAACTGATGGCCTATGAAGAAGTGTCTCTTTACCAAAGTTTCAGACAGAGAGGTACTACTGGTAAAAGCAAAGAGACATTCACAAAAACATGTTAATGTTGCATAATGTACTAATGCCAGAAGCTACAGATACAATTTTAAATCCTTTTGTTACAGTCAGCACCATTAGAGTCAAAATCTGGAAGTGGAAACAATATAACTTCATCATAAACCAGCCTTATTTAAGTGACCCTCTTAAGATTCCTGACAAAGGAGTTAAAATAATTGTGAAACAATTCTCAGAAAGCCCAGGGAATTGAGAAAAATGTAGTCTGGTCAGATAAAGCTGACCAGACTACATAGCTCACAATGTGTTTGGAAGAACATCAGTTCTGCAAGTCACCCCAAAAAACACCATATCAAAAGTGAAGTTTGCATGTAGCTATACTGTTAACTTACAGCATAAATGAAAACATTGTTAGAGGGTGGTGGTATAAGGGTTACACAGAGATTCGAGCAAGAGATTTTCAATTGTTTGTTGAGGTGTAAAAGAAAAAACAATTGTACACTATATTCTATTCAATATAAACACTTGTTTATAAATCCTTTAATTTTGAATGTGTGTCTGAACATATGTGCTGATGGTGTACAGGGTTTGTTGGTGCATCTGTTACTCCATTGGTCAGCCACTTCACTCTGTCAGATTTAAACTTTGTTGCAATCCTGAATAGGAATGAGACAATTAGCTAAAGCTTGTGATCCAGGGCTCACTGTGTGCTGCTTATTAAGGCCGGTCCAAAACACCCTGGCTGCACACCTGTCACACTTATATGGAAATCAAATGGCACCCACATGAAAATAAAAAAACATAGAGACAGAGATGTCCATGCATGCACACACACACACACACGCCCACCCCCACACACAAAAGTAAACAAGCACAGTAATTAAATAAGCAACAAAATGTCATCAGATAAGGAATAGGAAAGCAGATAGTTCCAGGAACAGCAGAGCAGAGGACTGCAGAGTGATGGTTTTATTCATCTGATGCTTCACACCTTCCATCAAGATCAATCAAAACATGTTTTAATGTGATTTTTTTTTTTTGTACAAACACATTAAGGTGTACCTTAGACTAGCAGTTTGTATTTTCAGCAGATTCTCTTAATTTGTACTGGTAAAAAGGTTTTATTGAGCAGATGACAGTAAATGTGATAATTACCTAGCAAATTAACCTAACTACTCTAACTACTAATTTGTAACTTAGAGATTTGTAAATGAATAAGCAAAGAGCTGAACTAATCAGATGAAGTCTCATTTATGTCCACGAGACATATTCAAGCCCAACGCACAAATACTGTATAGAATACAGCATCTGATAATGTCTACAGCAGCATTTGCTTTGAATATATTTATTTAGTCATTTGCATGTTTTGTTACCAAGATGCACATTTTCCTCATTTTTACGCACAGTAGTTGTTTCCAGTGAAGGATGCAATTTTCCAAGGCAATATTGGGCAATGATTTTTATTTAAAGATAAAGATGTGATTGTTTTGCATGTATGTATTATATTTATAATGTAGTCCAGAGTACAAATTTTAATCAACAAAATCAACCAGAACTATTTAAAACTTGATTTTATACAATGAAATAAGTAGCGAAAGGTAAAGTCAATTACAACTTTGTTACATAAACATTTACAAATGCATGTGATTACAAACAGCGACTCAGGCAATCACATAGCAGCAATTCGACATATTTAGGTACCTAGACATGGTGAAAGAGTCCAACCTGATTACTGACTGGCACCAGATAAAGTGCCCATTAAGGTTATATTGCTGTGTGATGAGTCTGATGAGTCTAATGGGTGACTTCCAAGAAATGGGGAGCTACATCTCTGTGAACATAAAGGGAGAGAACCTGACAGGAAAGGCAGACAAAAAGGAAAGGAAAGAAGAATAGCACAAAAAGACAGCAAGGTAGACAAACTGAGCCGCCACATCAAACTATGACAAGTATCCTCCAAGCTGAAAATATCTTAGCACCTGCTTCAGACACGTAGACAAGGGGATTTTTTGGGCCACAATTACAGAGTAATATGTCATCCTCTGTTGCCAAGTCGTGTATTGTATGACATCTGTATCACTGGTTCTGATTCCAGAGCAACAGGCAGAGGGAAGGATACACCTGCTCCTCCCCTTTGTTCAGCCAGCTGCCACCTGTTGTCTGGCTGCTCTGTGGTGGTCTGTGGTGTGACCTACATCACATTAGTAGAGTTTCAATTATTTTTTTTCCATCTGTTGGTGTTTCAAAAAAATCAACAGATACCCTAAATTTGTGATCCCGGAAGCTGACAATTATGCAAGAAAAACTAGATTTTTTTGTTTCCTGTGCTGATGTGTTGTCCTCCAGATGTTTTGGTTACCCACTAGCTATTACTATGTTACAACACATCTTTGAGCAATGAGCATAACATGAGGACACAAGGACACAGTAACACCGATAGATTGGAGTTCCTAAATAAAACAACCTTATGCATACAGCATAAGCTGGCCACAGTGAGGTGAGTGATCCATCTTGCTTTACAACCAGAAGGTAACTGTCTGCAAAAACGAATGGGTGATTCAAATGTCAGACACACAAGTTGAATGTGTCGCTATCACTAAAATGTCAAGAAAGCATCTTGTAGAGGGTTCCTTCACTGATGGACAGATAAATGTATACATATATGAAAAACTATTTGGTTCGCTTTTTTATTTTCATTGCCAGGCCTATGATATGAGAAACTACAGTTGATTTTTTTTTTTTGTTTGTTTGTTTTGCTTCTTATTCCCTTTGTATTATTCTTAATTTTATGGAAAAAAGGTGTGATCTTTGGAGGCCAATCCAGGCTTTACTCCACCTCTTGGTGAATGACTGTTGAAGATAGACACCAGACCCTCTCCAACCCTGTGTGAACAAGTGGGTATAGAAGATAGACAGATGAATGTCGTTTCTCACTCTCCCACCTACTTCTTATGGTCTTTCATTAGCAGGTTTATTTGCCAATTTTTCACTTCTTCCAATTTCCTTCTTGACCACTCACCTCACTTCACAATCACTCTCCACTTCCCACGAACACAACCTTCTCTTCCACCTCGGGTTAAGTCCCTGTCATCCTCTCCATGACTGTTCTCTCCTTTCTAGCAGCTGAGCCCTGCTAAGGGCTATAATCTTTCCTCCAGAGCTCTCTGCTGATTGAGCCCACAAAGAAATTGCAGCAAAAGACAAATGGATTCACTGAACAAAAAGGTATTTCTAAGAGAAAGAAAGCAACAGAACAAATAAAAGCATAGGAAAGCATCTGAACACGTTAACAGAAACAATCCATTTTTCTACAGAGGTAGGATTTTATGATAAAACGCTGCAAAGTTTCATATTTCACCAAATAATTATAGTTGTCTCACCCTCTTTTCAACCTTTATGTTCATAACAAGTCTGTTTTGTGGTTCTAAACTGCATGACCCGTTTCTACTTCATTTTGTCAGTACTTGAGACCTCTGCCTGAAAATTCTTAAACTTCTGAGATTGAGAATAATGTGGTGCTTATGTTTCCTTATGTTTCTTCAAACCACTGCCAATCCTCACTGAGTCCCCATTCACACCAGGTGTAGACCAAACCACAATATAAAGCAATCAGCGAGAACATCAGTGCTCCCTCTGGGTTTTTGGAGAGAGCAAGAAAGTAGTGAGCTCCTTATACACTGCATGATGACCCGTGAGAGCTTCCTGACTGTTTTCAGCATGGATTCATCTGTGATGTGGTGGTAGGTTCTACATTGAAGAGTTTAATCGTAGAAGTGCCATCAAATCCACAACGCATGGCCTGCAAGCATTTGCACATCAATTGAACATTTTAAAGCCTGACCACGTTGCCCTCAAGCCAATGCTATCTGATCTTGCCCGTATTGGGCTGGTACAGAAGTCATTTCTTGCAAATCTCTTGGAACTACAGCGGCAATGTGCACAGCTACACTGACTGCAACACAAAACACAGTTTCTTTAACACATAAAGATTACCTAAAAATGGAGCTATATGACACTTTTTATCTCATTATGTGAGGCTGTTCTTTCAAACAACCGCACACACAGTGGGTCACACATGTACCCTCACTTTCCGATAACCAAAAATTGGTTGCATGCCTTATGAATGAATGTGAAATAGGCAAACCCGCAGACAGGCTTTGTGTGTGCAGGTGTGTGTGTGATGTGCACCAGGCGTGCAGCGTGACAGACAGGTATTAGATGCTCAGTCTAAATCCTCTGGTGGGCAGGTGCATGACTTAAATGGATTCCTAAGATAGAGAAATATGAAAGTCCAAGCCACATCTGTGGCTCTGTCTTCATTCTCTGTGAATAAAGAATATGTGTCTGATAATAATTGGGCAATTTCTTGTTTGTTCGGTCAGATATTTGTGATCCAATTTGTTTTTAGAAACTCATTTTGATATCAGTAATGTAATCTTAAAACACAGAGTAACTTTCATACAGAGGACTTCGTTACGATCTGGTTCCTGTGAGAATGGAAGGAAATTTTAAATGATCTTCAGTTTAAACAAGAAGCATAACAATAAAATAAGTTTCAGAAAAATCAAGATTTTTGTGGGATTTTACTACATTCAACCAATGTGATTCACATGCTTCAGTTGCTTCCAATTATATACAATTAAATTGACAACATTATGCTTTTCAGATCAATGAGATAAGTTTTTACATGTTACAAATGTTATTGCTTCCTGTCCCGAAGAACTTTGGACAACTCTAAAAAAATGACAAGTGATCCCATTAGGCAGAAATCTACCCAATCATCAGATAATCACAATTAAAAAGACAATCAAACATTATCTTAAAAATAAAGCTCTCCTCCCATCCTCTGAACCTTACCACTGTTGGATCCATAGTAACCCTTTTGAGTCATGGCCACTTCTCCTTTGAGTAATAATCCATCCATTTAAAATGACAAAGAGCCTGTACTTGATTAGCACTTTGTCAAGTCCAGAGGACCCCAAAGCACCTCATATTACATTCAGTCATTTACTCATTTACACAAACATCCACACACTGATGCTCTGCAGTTGCTTATCCTTGCAGGGGCATTGCATAGCTGACGTGTATTTCCAGTGATGGGGCGAGAAATGGGGTACACCTTGGACAGGACAAGAACAGAACAGAAATATCAATAATTGAGGAAATTCAGGTATAAGCATTGAGGCGTAGAGGTTCACACAAAGATAAATCAGTATTTAAGAAATATACAAAACAACCATCTATTCATATGAACTTACCTCATTATTAAATGAAGAGCACTAATCTGGCTCTCCACTCCTTCAGATGACTCCTCAGAGCTACGACTGGCTGAACAAGCTACACTGTTAATCACCTTATTTCAATTCAACAGCTTTGTTCCTTAAATGTCCATGAATCAGAGTACACAAGAAAAACATAAAATACCACAAAATAAATACCCACAACAAATGCTGAGTTCCAACAACAGGATTTAGACAATTTAGATACAGCAAATTGTGTCATTGCCTCATGTGTATGACATCAAAACAAACATTAATTGTTAGATAATTAATGAAGTATTTTCTTGAGTCTGGAAAATGATGTTTGATTTCTTAAAGGCAGAGAATGCTACTTTCCTCTGCCCAACGACTTCAAACGCAGAATTCTCAAGCACAATCAGAAAGCTTGTACGAGAGCAAACAAGTCAATGTTAATGTTTAAATCAATGTGAAATAGGCTCAGCTCGGTTATGGATTTTATGTCACCTACACCCATTCAGTTAACCACAGTAATGATGGGCAGAACCATTAACGAAGCATGGATGATAACCTTACGAAAAAGAAAAAGTATATGCCCGCTGTGTTGACATCATGACAGGTCCAGTCTCACAGTTGATTTCTTTTTTTTTTTTTTTATTTTATACTTATTGATTCCCAAGGAAGTATAATTTACATGACCTTAGGCCTCTACATCACAAAACTAACTTCAACATTTGAAATAAGGTGGACAAATAGACTATTACATTATAACAGTCAAAACAAAAATGCAACTTCACTTCCCCAAGAAAGATTATAAAACAAGGAGTAAAAGAGTGTGTGAAACAACAAACAAAAGAAAAGAAAAAAAAAAGTTAGAAATGTAAAAAGCAATCCACAAAAAAGAATACACCAATGAAAAACATAGTATAAAATGATTATGAAGTATGACTATCACAGGAGAGTGGATTGTCAAGGAGAGTTCATCAAGTTTGGTCTCTAAAAATTAAATCAGATCTTTTAAGTTTTACATAATCTACCAAAATCTGCCACCACTGACATAATTGTTCAGTCTTGTGACTGAGAGAGGCAGCTATTTTTTCCATTTTATTCAATGTTAAACGTTATGTCGATCCAATCGTCTAAAGTTGGTTTGTCTTGTGATAACCATTTTCCTGTAATGTTTTTCTTGCTGGCTGTTAACAAAATAGTCATCAGATATTTGTTTCTTTTTGAAGCTTCTTGAGGAATTATGCCAAAATACATAAGCTTGATCTCAAAAGGAATGTTCTGCTTGAAAATATCTTGTAAGACGCTATTTATCTCTTCCCAGTCATCTTTTATAATTGGGTAGTCCCAGAAGACATGATAATGGTTTGCGTTTTGATTTCTACATTTTCTTCAACATGCAGGAGGATTTCCATGATAGTGGCATTTCTGAGCAGGTGTGATGAAGAATCTTACCAGATTTTTCCATCCAAATTCTTGCCATTGTAAAGATTTATTATATGCCCATTGGTATCTCCACATTATTGCCCATTCCTCCTCTGTTATTGTTAAATTGCCCTCTCTTTCCCGTCTTGCTTTGATATGTAGGATTGTTTTTGAGATCTATAAGGTTTTTATAGATAAATGAAATTATTTTCCCTTTAATTTTTGATTTATAGGCATTAATAAAAATTTCAATTAGGTTTATATTCTTGTCAGTAATTGGCTTAATTTTTAAGTTAACAAAATTTCTTATTTGTAAATATTGATAAAAGTCCTGTTTGCCCAGAGAATATTTTCTCTTGAGTGTTTCGAAATCACCTAAGGTTTTGATGTTGTCCACCTAAGTGATTCTTTTGGATGTTCAGTCCTTAAACCTGCCGTCCAGTTTGTTTGGTGTGAAGTCTGAGTCATATGCAATCCATTTCACAACTGCCATGTCGTCCTCTAGCGCATTTTTTTACACTCTAAGGGTTGTTTTCATCCACCCGTTATCTGTATTATTTATGAAACTGTGTAGATTTGCATCGGCCAAAGTTGCCTGTACATGAGTGGGTGTCGCCTTTGTTTCAATAATTTTCCATCGCAATTGATTTCAAAGGTACAATGAAGGAATGCAGCCCGATTGGTGGAAATTCACATCTGATTTTGGTGACATAAAGTTTGGATCATAAGGAATGTGCTGTTTAATAATGTACATTTGCGTGTGTGGGCGTGTGCGTGTGTGTGTGTGTGTGTGTGTAAGCTGGTTTAGAGTGGACAGTTACAGAGAGGGACAGAATGCCCATGAAGCCCTGGAGCAGGAACTTTTGCCAGCTTCTGGCACTACATCAAAGACAGCAAGATGGGCAACAGAAAGAGAAAAAGACATGAAAGTAAAACAAGGGGATGGAGACTAGAGAGAGCTCACGTTACACAGCATATGGCTTGTGCGGGGAGACAGATGTCTCTGTTTTGAGGGGAGAGGTGAGCTCACAACACGCCCTGTTGCATCTGCAATTGTAGAACCCTAGTGGGAGCAAAAGACAGCTGTAGTTGCTCACTGGGACTTTAAAAGCTCATCCAACCTTTCTCTAATAATGTTTTCTGCTTTCCACCAATCATTTTCATCATTATGTCCTCATTATAGCTTCATTTAATAAGTCTGGCTAAGTTCTTCTGGCTCTGGCATCCTTTTTTAAGCATTGTTTAGTACTTTGTTAAGTAGCAGACAGAAAAACTCTGTCATATAAAGCTTTCCTATATATGAGGCATCGCAGTTTACATGACAAGGTTTTAACAACCAAGTTTTTATAGGGATGTTGCTCATCAATCATAATACCTTATGAGATATATTTTAAATTATTTACCTTCTCTGTGCCCTTGCATTCTGCCGTCTATCTACATGCCCTAGCTGTAAATAAAGACAGATGACTATTGTTCCCAGGGGGTCTCATGTGTTTGTCCCGTTTTTCCATATTCCAATCTCCCCGGGCCTGAGATTGTTGCTGATCTAGCTGTAAATTACACCACTTGCATTTATTTTGGTGTCTGTATTGATGCGTATGTGTGTGCAAGAGAGAGCAGAAAATAAAGGAATCACAGCACATGAGGAAATTGTGTTCTGAAACAGTAACAGCAGCTGCACATCAAACTCTTTTTTGCCATTTGACAGCATTGAGGACGAGATCAACTGCGATGTAATTCACAGTCCCGTGTTAAAGAATGAGAATAATTTTGCACATTTGCTTCCTGAGACAGCTCATTTGTCATGCTTTGACAATTTTTTTTTCTTGTGAAAAAACAATGGAATTATTGTAGTCGCAACATACTACATATGGGAAAAATATATATTTTTATTGAATTAATGTTTCTTTACCTATTTGTTAGTATTCAATTTGGATTGTGTTTAAGAGGATTCTAATTTGGTAATGTCTCAAAAGCACCATTATTACAAGCATAAAGCGCTCATTCATTTTTTTAAGGTTTTCCTGGCACTAGTGGCTTTTATTTGCAGTGGAACAGACAAAATGAATAAAGAGACAAAAAGGGAAGACATGCTGCAAAGGTCCCAGGGTCGGGAATCAAACCCCAGACAGCCTTGTCGAAGACTAATAACCACCATATATGGGACACTTTATGAGAAATATGCTGAAACCGCCCCACAAACATCACCTCTACTGATGATTGCATCATCACTGTTAAAGTGAGGGTGTTTGTTAATAACTTTAAAATGCAGAAATAATAACAAATAAAAAATCTTAATATAATCAGTGTGTTCTCCTCCCCAGCTGGGACCCCAATCCATGGCGAATCTTTTCTTTTATTGTTTCTTTTTTTAGCTTAAGTGGGAATCATGAATTATTTGTTTCAGCTGCTTGATGAGATTGGTGGCTTTTTGTTTCAGCCGGGGGACTGACAGGACCCCATGTGAATTCCAGTCATGGTACAAAATATGCCATGACTGGTTAGATTAAATTAGTCTACTTCGCCAGAAAGACAGTCATGGTAGGTTTTAGGCTCTTCAAGAGACCTTCACATTTTCTGGTGACCAACTCATGCAGGTAAAACTGCTTCTACAATGATGAACCCCAATCGTCTCACCATTTTCTCATGCAACTCACACTTCATAGAGGGTAACTGTGAGAACACTGCAAATCTCAGAGCCTGCAGAAACCATTCATCTTCTTCCTGACATGGTAGTGCAGTTTAGCTGTGATGTTAGCTTTGGAGGGAGGCACTACTGGTGAAAAATCTTTACTTGTAGATATTAAAAATAATAAAAACTGGACTTGTTCATTTTCTTAATAAAAGCAAAAATTAGAGGCTTCAGTGTCCAGCTTCATCTCCCGATTCTTCACTCCGAACTTCCAGCATTTTCCTTCATCACTCAGCTTCTCCATTAAATCCCTGGACCATACCACCATGCAAACCAACAACAGACAGATGGATAGTCCTGAGATCTTAACTCTTAAGGTCTAACAAGGGACAAAATAAACAAATTATTAAACAACATGTGGATTCTATCTGTTTAATAATTCGATCAAGACCTAAAAAATGTAAACAGATTCCTTTTAAAGTTTTTTTTTGTACGTATTTTATTACTGAGGATAAAAGGAACATGAAATCAGAGAAATGTAACACTTAAACAGCATAAGAACTAAACAAAAAATGGGTAAAACCTTTCCCATGTTAATAAAATCCAACCTCCTACATAGTATGCTGCTGCTGGTGAACTATTTTCAGACTGGAGCAAATCCCCCAATCTTTCAGGATCCTATCATCTCCTCTGGTTTGCTTTCATCCAGCTTTCAGTGTCAGTGGGATACGAGGAATGCTTAGACCGAATTAACTTGCTGCAATATTTTCAGCAGTTAAACTAGAAATTAATGGGTCGTGTGTGTAACATTAAAGACGGGGCTTTAAAGCTTCTCCATGTATCATTGCCTTGGAAAGTAAAAATCCATTAAAGCAGAAACATCTATGCGCACATACACAGACAGAAATATACATCCTGGCGGCTTGATTCCAATTTATTTATCCCACATGTGCAACACATGAAAAGAAGTGGGAGAATGTGAGCAAAACTGAAGAGGACGAGCGAAAGAATGAGTGACTGAATGAAAGAGAGAAAAAAGGAGGAATAAAAACAAGTGAGCACATGTTTTATTTTTATAAAAAAAAATCCCAGCAAGAGATAAATAAAGACAGTGAGGAAGAGAAAGGTCTGTAGGATTGTGGGACAGCCAAGAACCGGTGGAATGAGACGACATCCTCTGTTGCCATGACAACTGCCTCCTTGTGAGCCATCACTCGGTCCCATGCTTGTTCGCCCACAAAGAGGAGAATCACACAAACACACACACACACACGCGCGCACACCCCTTCACACATCAGCACAACACGTAAACATGCCTAAACTCCCACACTGGCTGGAAACTTACCCATCCGCCCACCTCCCGCCTCCTCATCTTCCCACTCTCGCTTTTTAGCTGTCCATCCATGGAGTCTGCCTCCAACACATCAGCCAGGTGTGTCCTTGTGGTTCCAGTCTAAAGTTATGCTTGTCACTTGATGCTCTGAGGTTTTCCCATTTTATGTGTTAACACAAAGACATATTGTCGCAGTTGTTTCTTTATTTTTTAATGTGACGGGAGGTGCAGTGAGAAGCAAGAAGGGGCTTGTTGGTATGCAGCGTCTGCAGCGCATATGTATTGCCAGATAGTGCTGCTAGGCACAGTCACAGCTGCTCAGCCCAGTCCACGGGCGCCGATTCCAAAAGTACAAATTCACACTCTGCATTTCAAATGAATAACAGGAAAGATGACCAACTCAATGCAGCTGCAAATACCTGGGAGGATACAATATTGATATACACACGCAGAAATACACACACATCACTGTAAAGCTCCTGTGTGGACTAGGTTTTCTATACATCTGCAGGAGGCTGAGCGCACAGCTGACCAATACCCCGTGTTGCCTTTTCCCTGCCAAGGCAAAGTGTGCCAGCAAACACACTCCCACAAACTCACAATGACACATGCTGTTGCTTCTACGATAAGATCTGTCCCAGGGACAAGCACTCTGCAGAGGCAATTAACTTCCCAAGCAAAGAGACACTAGATACAAAGACAGAGCAATTAGATTTTTACTGAATTACTCCGACAAGTCCTCGCTCAGTTTTCTGAAATAGAAAGAGGATTGGATGTACACATAAGGTGTAATTGTGTGATGATGTGACAGGAAAACATCTCAGTGGTTTCTACAGATGGCAGTGCAGCATCAAACATACAAAATAAAATCACTTCATCGAAAAAGACCAAGCAACAGTAGAAGACGGTGGCAGACAACAGAGGTGTGAATTTCAATGTGAGTTGTGTAATCAGAAAAAAAACACTGCATAAGCAAGAAATGAGCCTATCTTAAAATGTATTTGACTCCGCAATGCCCTCAGTTTGAGGATGAATTCGTACTAGGTGTTTTTTGTCCCCAAGAGAATAATGCACAGCAGGTATTTGGATGACAGGAAAAGATCCATTATGCATATCTTCTAAATTCACTCACCAATATCCTTGGTGAGTGAATTTAGAATGTTTTCCTTTCTAGCTCTAGTGTTTGCAGGTTGCAAGGTCAATGTTTTCCCAGCAAGTACTGTGAGAAAGCCAGAGATAGCCCTAAGATGTCAGTAATCCTCAGTGGTAACATGTGCACACAAATCTGTGGGACAACATAAGCATCGGTTCTACCTGACTTTGATCTTAGAAGAGCCTTAGGTGAAAGTAGAGCAAGGGAAGGGTTGTGAGGAAGCCTTGGGAATCAGCATAAATGCAAGGTTCTTCTTCCCTCTAACTTTGCAATGTTACAGGGATGTTTGAACCTTAGTCCTTAGTCTCCACAAAAACAGGCAGAAAGCAACTGGTACGTGTATAACCCTACTAGCTCACCATGGCTCATGCATCTTCAAAAACCTTACTTTATTTCATTAACAAAAACATCCTATTGAGAACAGAATATAGAATGTCATTTTACTTAATTTACTTTCTATGACATTTTACTGATATCACAGAAAAGATAAGTTGAAAATCAGTTTTTCCTTGGGTTAAAAGATCAGCAATTTTGTCTTTGCCTACTGAGGTGGACTAATCACGAGTTTCATAAGCAGGTGAGTGACACTGCAAATCCATCAAACTAAAGGAACAACACACTAAAAACATGCAGGCTTATGCAAGCCTCTTCCTCTAACTTTTTTAAAAAATAATTTATTTACTGAAAACAGACCAAACTTGACACCAACCACTACACAAATAATTGTGTTCACAGTACACTGTGATAGTCGTTGGAAAAATGCTTCAATAATTGCATCCTACAAAAATTTGAAGGTTCATCACATCCAGAATCATTTATCATCATCATTAACAACACAACAAACAGAAATTTACAACTTTCCCGTAATCGGATTGCTGTCACAACTGTCAGATCTGCAACATTCAGACCGTTCTCTCCCAACCAGCCCCTTGCTTTTTCAGCCACACACAAATATTCTAAGCCATGTGAGAAGTAAATACTCTCCAGCAAGTGTCACAGGGACAAAGCCAAACCTGATCATCTGGTCATCTGTCATCAAGAAGATGGCAGATGCCTAATCCATTTGAACAGGATCCCTTTTAATGTGGAGGACTACACAGCTCTCCTCTGGGACTCTCTCAAAGGTCTGACATGCTGTTCCTGTCCTCAAAGACGAGCCCAGACGCCATTCAGAGGGAGCTCATCTAAAAACAAATCTTAAAGTGTAATCAGTGTCAGGTGTGTGCGTGGGTGTGGGTGTGTACGTGTGAGGGAGAATAACTGATGATGAGTTTATCCTTAATCACGAACCAACTCAAAATTCAGCTTATACTTCTCAATATGGAAAAGCTTCAGGGTCATTTTTTCATTTTTATTTTTTATGTGCATGCGTCTCATTTTTTCTCTTCATGACTGTGACAACCTCCTCACTTTGTTGCCCCAACAAAGTGTAGTTTATCATTTCCTAAAATGAGTCGTAAGTTATTCAACAGGGAAAACTTTCCTCTACTCTCCTGTTGTAGAACAAATATACCCCGAAATTACAAAGGCAACCAGACCTATTATAATGTTAACCTCAGCAAGACAGGACATGGAGAATGAAGATACATCAATAATTTATGTTTCTCAAATTAACAGGTAGAATATCCACTTATGTTCTATGCCCAATTCTACAGCCGATTGCAGGGCTGGTACGAACTTAGAAATGTGACATCAAGTTTAAAAATCAAGGAAAACATAAGTGACATTGAACAGAATACAGGCAAAAGGTCCAGTATAAGAACAGTAACACTCTTCAGTTACAGAAGTCTTCAAAAGAGCTTTAAAACGCTCCCAAAGGCACTAGGTCTTCATGTACTCTGAAGACTGTTTCATAAACAATTTTACAGAGAAGTCTGAGAACTACAATTCATAGGAAGTGTTTGAAGGTGCTAAGACAGTTCCTGACAAACAGGCAAGTTACTTTGTAGATGAAAATATTCACTAGTGCTGTAGTCTCATTAAGCTTAATGAGGGTTACAGATTATAAAGTATGCAGGTATGAGCATTCTGCAATCAGTTTAAAACAGACTGAGCAGTGGTACACAGCCTCCAGGCAGTAAATGCAGAGGGAGCAGCATGCAAGTTATTTTGGCCGTACTTGCAGGTACAGTGGTTAGAGAAAAGTAGAAAATGGCACAACATCTGAGACTTTGACCCCTACATTTAGGATCAATTTCTCTTCCCCTACCAGTTTTGAAGGAAAAATCCCTATTTTTATTGTAGAGTTACGAGAACAAGTTAGAAAAAGTCTGTTTTTTTATAGGAGCAGTATTATGTATATTCCATCCCATTTCAAGTACAGCATAATCCATTAACTATGTTACCTTCAGTTGTTACAAGAATGTTGTATAAATCAAACACGACTTAAAAGAAATTTGACCTCATAATTAATTGCCTTGAAATTGGGCCTCTGTCTCTTTAAGCTTGTGCTCTTTCCGACACTCCGTTTTCAGCAGGTCATCAGATCAACACTCCTCAATCGGGCATTCAGGTTCAGCATCATTTTTGCCAGCATTTCACTGAGAAATAGTTTGAATAATGAGCTCAGGAGATGCACAGTTCCACCAGGTGGTAGACATGTCACGGCTTGGACATATCATGGTTTGGAGATGCAACAGGACCTGCTCTGTTCACCGTCAGAGCCACAATGAATTATATCTTGCAGTAGAGGTGGCTCAAAGACAAAAAATTAAGCTGAATCAGAACTGCATTATGCGACATAACAGTGACCCAAAGATACCAGTAAAACCACCAAGGATTAATTGAGAATTAAGAAATGGAAAAGTTTTGGGCCTATTCAAAGCCCAGAACTTGATCTTTTTGAGATGCTTTTCATTGACTTGAAACACATGCACTGCATATTTGGTGATTCTGTATCGAGATTAAGCATTCTGAAGTCCCTTGAAGGCTAAATGCAGCGTAAATGCTTAACCACAGTCTCAGCCTGAGGGCTACGTTAAACTTATTCTTAATATTCCTCTAATGGCAAATCTTGGCTCACACTTACGCTTTCTGTATTTTCCAAGAGATACAAAGAAAAACAAGTGGGTACACAGCATTTATACACACACATTTATCGATCAAAGCTCGAGACGCAGACGCTATTTTCATTCATCCTCCCAAGTGTCTCCAGGCTCTTGCCATCGATTCTCTTTTACTGTGTATTCATTTCAGAGGCAGAGAAAACCTGCCACTGCCTCCCCTTTCAACACTTCTCTCCAAATTTATCGACTGTGTAGTAAGTCTCGTTCCAGCCTGTCTCTGTATTTTTACTGCAGCTGGTTTATTGAAATGGTCATAATATTTTAATATTCAGATGCATGTATTTAACTATAGTTTATTTTTATCTCAAAGGTGAAACTGTTGAGTATTCATGCTTTTTTTTTTTTTTTCATTTTTACCCTTTTTGAATAATAATAAAAAAAATCTGAACCTATATACAACCCCATTTTATTAGCAGTGGAAATAAAAACTGGATGAATGTAAAAGAATGTTTATATCTCACTGATGTTTATGAGGTAAAGAAACAGGGTAAAAATGTCATCCTGAAATCACGTGTAGTATATTCCCTTCTTATTCTGTGTTACTGAGAAGTCTTGTGATCATAGGCCCTTGTTGGTGTTGCTCCATCACTCGTTTTCCCTTTTACATGCCAACAAAAAAAATCAAGGAAAAAGGACAGAGTATGTACAAAGAGTAACTGTCTCTCTGCTGGTAGTGGGTTGCCTTAGAGACAAAAAGAGAGTGAGATATGAATCTGTAAACTGCTCTGATGATCAGTGTATGTTTTTTTTTTCTTTATGTCTGTGTGGGTGTTCAAAAAAGGGCTTTGACTCGGATGATAGCACAGGAAAATCCCCACACAACTCTAGCCTTTGCCTAACCTTGCTGTCCAATTACATTCACACTGTGATCGATCAAAAAAGGAGTTATCAATGCCAAAAGTCTCATCCAGTCATTACTAATGACTAATAATCAACCGGCATAGCAAACTGAACAGCCATGTCTAATTGACTCTCTGCCTTGGAACAGAATCTTTTACCTAACAAGAAGGGAAGCAAACCACAAAGTTAAATCAAGCACAAAATGCAGAGATGGATCTGGTAATTAGTGTTTGTGGCTATTTCAATCTTGAAGCCTGAAAGCGCTTTTCTAATTAGTTATCAGTGTTAATAAAGTCTACTTGAAGTGGTTGGTAGGGATAAAATGAAAGAAGAGAGATTTAAGTAAGTGTGTTGTCCTGAATGCAGCCATGTCCTAAGGTAAGGGCAGGTCAATAAAGAACAAGGAGTCATTAGTTTTGTTTAGATTTCTTTCAGCATTTCTTCAGCATATTACAAATACGCAAGCATGGTTTGAATTCAGGGGCACCTGAATGGGAGCTACAAATAATCTTAGGTGGCGCCCCCAGACCAAAAGCTGAATAACCATAATATTATGTGGTAATCAGCTATGGGTTTAGGGAGGGAAGAAGCGAGGGATAGGCTTTTAAACGCGGCGTGCATAAAGACCGTCTATGCATTTTGTTGCACAGCAGAAAATGATGGGCCGGGTCACTTCTGGTGTAGCACATTTAGTTAGTATAAACTGTGAAAAGAAAGCACAGCGGTAGCTGCTCCTGATATTTGCTGTAAGCTGTTTTCTCAGCAATGACGGACTTCTTCTTTAGCCTGCCAGAGCGTCAACCGCTAAACACAATAATCAAAGAGTGGCACAACAGTAAACAGATATACTCACTACTGACGTCACTGTAAATCTACTCCAACATAACTTTCATTAGCATGTAGAAAATATTTTGCGGCCCTATTACAGCCGACCAACCGAGCCCACATGAGCGCGAACCATTGGAATCATTACTTTAGCATGCTGCTAAGTCCGGCTTCACATTCGGCTCGGCAGTTCGGTTCTATTGAAGCACCTTTTTTCTGCCAGACGGTACTTATGAGAGGCTACTAGCATTACAATTAATATATATTATTTATGACTCAGCTTACATGTGAACAGAAAGCACAGCAATTATACTGGCTGCTATAATCGCTGCTCCTAATATCTGCCGTAAGCTGTTTTCTCAGCAATGGCGGACTTCTTCGGCCTGCCAGAGTGTCAACTGCTGTTGCATATGGTGCTGAGCGCCCTCTGATGGCGAAATTCATACATTGTTAGATATAATAGATTCTAACGCTAGTGTTATGTTTGGAAGCTAGGACTAGGTAGAAGCTCAAGTAAACAAAGAACTCTTAACAGCGTTTATTCATAACACGTTCAGCAGGACGGTAACATCAGGTATTTCTTTCCTCCATCTTGTCTCTCTTCTTCTTCCCCTCTCTACCCTCCAGCCTATTCTCGTACACCACCTAGTGGTAGACACAACAGCTAGTTTCTCGCTGGAAGTAACCTTTAGCATAAAATATAAAATGGGGGGAGGACTATTTGCATGCCTTGTTCTCTTTCATAGTGCCACACATAGACCTTTTTCACGACAACCGGAAGCTGCATTTGATAGGGATGGGGTACTTCCTGTTTTATTGGCTGTATTTCAAGTACTCAAAGAAAAATGTTTCTCCTCCGGTTCTTTTCATCATCCTTACTTAATTTGCCAGCACTTTCTTTCACTGATGAGGAGGAAATCGCAGCGGCGAATTCGCCCAACAAACGTGTGAAAGGATCCAAGTTCTTCCACGAAGAATATATCCACAGCCAACAACAAATTTTATATGGCGATTATAAAATACAGGTGGGAAAGGAACGTAAATGGCTGCACGACACAATCAAAAGAGGAATAAATTGTCTAAATAACTA